>PVKA01013444.1:0-54985 GCA_004027165.1 Ctenomys sociabilis | reverse complement strand
GACAAGTCTTACCTATTTCTTTCCCCTGGATGTTCTTTGCGAAGCACTAAGATAATACTATATTTTAAAAAATTACCCCGTCTGACTGTGGTGTTTGAACTGAGGGTCACGTTGAGCTGCTTGCTGCTTCAGGGGCGTATTTAGGGAGTCAGCACTATGGCAGAAGACATCAAGACCAAAATCAAGAACTACAAGACTGCCCCTTTTGACAGCCGCTTCCCCAATCAGAACCAGACCAGGAACTGCTGGCAGAACTACCTGGACTATCACCGCTGCCAGAAGGCAATGACTGAAAAAGGGGGTGATATCTCTGTCTGCGAGTGGTACCGGCGAGTGTACAAGTCCCTCTGCCCCATATCCTGGGTCACAAACTGGGACGACCGCCGAGCTGAAGGCACATTTCCTGGCAAGATCTGAACTGACTACCTGTTTCTCTGTCCTCTGTTTGTCTCCTGGTGGTAAAGGGGGACCTGGATACATGATGGTCCTACCCTGGGACCCTGAATCATGACTTAACTCACAATAAAAGCTCTGTGGAAAAAAAAAAAGGCAAGAAAACAAATGGAAAAAGCATATACCACCAAAAGAAATGACATGAAACAGAGGTTTCCAGAAGCCAGTCCAGTGTGGGCAAGTTATGAGAGAGAGAGAGAGAGAGAGAGAGAGAGAGAGAGAGAGAGAGAGAGAGAGAGAGAGAGTCTCTACTGCTCCCACAAAAGCAGTTGAAGCAAAAGGCTCATGGGTCCTCTGTCTTTTTGGAGCCTTCCATCGTGATTCTTAGCAAGGTGATTATCTACCATCTTCTTTTTCCATCTTCTTTTTTCTATTTATAAGTGTCTGTCTTTCATTAAACTTTTTTCATCTGATTATTTACTGAGGCTTAGTTTATAATTCCAGTGGTGTGTTGGAACAGGAGTACAGTGCTGCTTGTCCTGCGGATGGCCATCTTTGGTTTCCTGACCATGAGCCAGATGTGAGCCCCTGAATGCGACCTAGTGTGGATCTCTCTTCCTCCATCCCCCACCTCTCATGAAAGAGTTCTACCTTGAATGTAGCAAGCCAAGCACTAAATGTGAATGGATAGACAATTCAATTGAAGGACAGATGCAATCAGTTTGGATCAAAAAAAAAAAAAAATGAACCAACCACACGTTACTTAAAGGATGATGTATTTTTTAGTCACAGACACAAAAATACTGAGTGTGAAAGGAAAGAGAAAGATGTACCATGCAAATGACAAAGGCCAAAAAGCTGGGGCAAGGATGGATCAATGTTAAAAGAGAAACCAGAGAATACTTTGAGATGAATGGAAGTGAGAATCAGGTGCACCCCAGCATCCAGCTACATAAGCTTACCAGATGCTCCAAAGCTTATTAGCTAACGCAGTGCTCAACTGGTGCCTACATTAAGAAGAAAGAAGGGGCCAGGGAAATAAATCAGTAGAATAAATGCTTGCCTGGCAAGCACAAGGTCCTGAGTTCAATCCCTGGTACCACAAAAAAAAAAAAAAAAGAAGAAGAAGAAGAATTTCCCAAATCATTGACTGCCTCAGACACTAAAAAATAAAATCAAACTAAGCCTTAAAAAGTGAAAGAAATAATGACCAGAGTAGAAATTAATTAAATTTCTTTAATAAGACATAGTGACATGCAAATCAAAACCACAATGCAACACTCAAATGTTTGCAATTGAAAGGACAAAAAATGTTGGACTATATTGGATTATTTTGCTGAATTCATGCACCTACAATGTTTCAATGGCAATGGAATACCCATCTTGAACAAAACTAAACAAAAAAGGGGATGCAAGTGAAGGACCATTTTGTATCTGTATGTACAAAATAGTTAGGATAGGTATTTCCCTTAGTTCAATGAGAAGAAAGATTTGTACTAATAGTGTTTGGACAGGATATCATGTCTGCACCTTGTAATATGAATAACTACTACAAAGACAACAATATGCAATGTATAATTATTGTAACTGTCCTACTAACCTGTTTTGAAATCGTCTCATTTATTTGTTTCTCAATAAAATTAATTTTAAAAAGGTTGCAAAGATATAGAGAACGCAAAGGGTTAGCCAAACAGCTCAGCAGATCAAAGTGCCTGCTTAGGCAGATGCAGGGCCCAGGAGTTCAATTCCCAGGCCTGCTGCGCAGGTCGCATCCCTAAGGCATGCTGAGATGGCAATAGAGACGGCGTGGTAGTACACACCTGTGATCCCAGCTCTTGGGAGACAGAACACGGGAGGGTCACTACGTCTGATCTAGTAGTGAGACCCTCTTAGTAAAATACAGAAAAAGAAAAGATGTGAAAATGCATCTTATATACCCTGTTGTTGGAAATGTAAAATGGCTCAGTTCTTTTAGCAAATAATCTGGCACTTCTTCCAATAATTGTAACCTAGCAATTCTATTCTAGGTTACAAGAGAATGAACATATCTGTCCACACATTTTTGTATGAATGTTAATCTAAAAAGTAGAAATAACATCAATATTCATCAGTCGAAAACAAACAAGTGGTTTATTCATAAAATGAACATTTAGCTATAAAAATGAATACTGAAGCTTACCATAACATATATAAATCTTGAATGTACTAAGCAAAATGAAAGAAAATCCATGTAAAAGTTTACAAATTATCTGTTTAGGCAGAGCACAGCAGCTGGGGTTCAATCCCTGGTGTGCTGTGACAGCCCCATGCCCAGGGCATGCTGAGAGGGTAATTCAGACCTCTCAGCAGCACACGCCTGTAATCCCAGCACTTGGGAGGCTGAAAACAGGAGAATCACTAACAGTCAAATCTACATAGTGAGACCCTGTGGACCCTGGACCAAATACATAAAAAAGTTATAAATTATATAATTCTATGCATATACTAGCCTAGAATAAAGATATTTGTAGCAAAAAGTGAATTAATGGTTTTTCAGGGTCAGGAAGAGTGAGAGAAATGGGGAATTATGGAGAATTATGACTGAGAGGGTTTCTTTTGGAGAAATCGAATGTTCTAAAATAGACAGTGAAGATAGACATATACTAGGATTCACTAAATGGTAAATTTTAAGAGCATGAATTGAATGGTCTAAATCATATTACAATAAAGTTTTTCCAAGTGTTTTGGAATTAATTCTTCAATTTCATATTTTTCTTTAAGGGAACTAAGCACAGAATAGATTTTTAATGTTAACATAGTCATTTATCACTGGTATATGTGTAAGACAATATTAGCACTGGCAGATGTGTGAAGCCACAATATTAAATGAAATAAGTCAGATGCACAAGTTTAAAAATCTCATGAGAAACTCAGAGTATAAATAAAGAGAAAGCTTAAGGATGGTAATAGAGAGCAAGGAAATGCATTGTTTAGGGAGGGAAAGGACCCAAAGATGGAGGTCAGGGGAAGGGGCTACAGAAGAGGAGGAGGCAGGATGTAGCTGTGTTATACACATGTCCCACCTCCCTGCAAAGAATAATGATCGTCCTGTACCATGATCATGTGCTAATAAAAAGAATCTTTTGGGATTGAACTCAGGGCCTTGTGCTTGCCAGGCATGCACTTAAGCCCCTGAGCTATCTCCCCAACCCCTTAAAAAGAATCTTTAAAAAGGTTGTTCCTACTGCAAATCCCAATTCTGTTGAGTTCTGAAATTATATTCACCTTTTGTTTATGACATTTCATCCCTTTGACTTGATAGAGCTAACTTAACATAATGCTCGACTGCAGGGTTCCTAGCATTACCACTTGTCATTGCAAACAGCCAGGAAATAACTATCATCACCACCTGTACCAACAGTGTCACCACCTGCAACCCTACCCCAATTCTCAACATCTCACCTATCTGCCGCTTCTGCTTTGTTTCTGGAACTTTGATCTAAGTGTAGTTTTCAGCGTTCTTGGTGTCTGTACATGTGCCTGCATTTGTGTTTATGTGTGTGCGTGTGTTGTGTGAACTGGAAAATTTGCAGATTCTTTAAAGAAGCTGTTAAATCATAATTAACTAATATGATTAAAGACTATTATTTATTCACTAAGGACTTTACTAAGAAGCTCAACTACACTCTTACACTTTATAGATGTCAAGCATAAAAGCTGAATGTCCAGCTTTGGGCTTCGTTTTTTTTAGGTCAGCATTTGTTTAATAAACATACACCCATCCCTTTCTTACAAAACAGTAATGCATTTTATATTTACAATCATGTTTTCTTGCATTTTTATACAGAACATAGTATCTAGGGGATAGAGTAAGTGGAACCACAGATAAGAATTCCACAATTACGTGGCTTCCTTATCTCAAATTGTATTTGGAACCATGTAGAAATACTATCTATACAAAGCCACAGTAAGAACACACGTACTTACAGATGGTTAGAGGTAAGGGCTCTGTTTGGAATGAGCTATGAAGTATAATTGCATTCTTAAACTTTGGTCTTAGGCACTCTGTGCTGTGATCTACTTCCACTATTGGCTATTTTTCTTATTTCTTTTCTTATTTTTTTATTTTTGTTTTATTGAAGTACAAATATCAATGAGACAGTTTTAAGATATCTGGACAAAATGGATTTGATAAATTAATACATTGCAAACTGTTTTCATAATGTTTTGGTATCATAGAAGGTGCATACATGATATTATACTTACAGACATTATTATAGCATATAACTCTTATCAGTAAAGAAAGTATAGCTGTTTGCGTATCTTATTTTTTATACCTGAATTACATCAAAGATTCAATAATTAATACTTTCTACCTTGTTATTTTCCTAGTGGTTGTCCATAGTACTAGAAGCCGACATAATATCCTGTCCAACCACCATTAGTGCAAATCTTGCCTCTCATAGGATTATGTAGAAGCACGGTGTTATCTATCCCCACTGTACTGTCTATACACACACATCATGATTCTTCCTTTCTATACCCCTTCCTTTGTCTACACCTGTCAGAGATGGGCACTCCATTGTCATTCAACTAACTTAGGTGCTTAAACTCGACAACACAATCCAACACAGTACACCAGTCAACTACAATAGTGAGTTATCCGAAGAAGTTGTCAACCTTAGCCATTTACAGCTCAGCTAAATATTATGGCCCCACGATGTATACTTCATTTTTATACTTTTCTGCTGAATGGTTAAGACCTAGATAGAGCAAGACTTATATACCAACACATGTACTTTATGTTTCGTATGAGGTCAGTGAAGTCCCCTCAGGGATTATCTTGTCTGTAAGTATAATATCATGTATGCACCTTCTATGATACCAAAACATTATGAAAACAGTTTATCTTGTAGTCCCGTACCAAAACATTATGAAAACAGTTTATCTTGTAGTCCTGTACCTTATTCTGTAGATCCTTTGTCTGTGTCATCCATGTGGATGAGTCACGGCCAATGCTTGACCAGTTTGCTCTCTGTGAGAGCCTGAGAGAAAGTTTACTCTCCATGTGACTCTCCCCAGGCACAGTATAGAACTTCAATCACTTTCCTCTATGGCTCCATAATCTCCTTGTTCAGAAAATTTGGAGCTCAACAGAGTTTCATGATGTTGCAGTACAGGTTCTCCTATGTCCTGAGTCTTCGCTGACCTTGAAAGGCTAGGGCCAAAATGTTGGCTGGCCTGTGGCTCTTCTATTTCTCCAACTTTGATCTGTGAACTTAGGTTGTTAACCATCCAGAAGAAAAGCTGTGGGCTTCTTTTATTCCCTAGTAATTAATTCAGGTGTCTCTGGCAGCCCTTGCAGTGATTTGCAGCCCCATTAAGAGAAGAAAGGTGGAGAATGTGTATTTCCTCCTATCAGATATGTAGCATAGGTATGTTAGGATCGCTTGCTTTGGAGTACGGTACCAGTAACAGTGTTTGTGGCGTACTGGAACAGCAAATGCTTTTTAAAGAATTTTACTAGCTAAGGGAGGCCTGAAATTTCTCAGAACAAAAGATAAAAGTTGAAATAATCATACTCCATCTCCCCTGATAATGTTTCTTCCTTCCTGCCACCTCTTTCTGATTCTACAGAACAGATAGGCTAAAGAAATCATAGCTGAATGTTTCCATTGATGAATCTGATTAAACAGGGTTGACAGGCATCATACCCCAGATTGGATAGCGGAATAATTACTTTTGTATTTTTGTAATGCAATTAAATGGTGCCTGTTTTCACACTGAATCAATCATTAAAGCCAAGATCATTAAAATGCTTGTATAAAATATGGAGTGTTTTGATTACTCTCAAAACTAGGCAATATTTGCATTATTCATCTAAATATTCAAAAGAGACCATAGTATGAAAATGTTTTCAAAAGCTAACCAACCACAGTGCACCATATTAAATGCCTGTGTTTTGTTAATAATGTTGTCTTTTATAAAAAGAAGTGAAGGGGAAGCATTACATTGTTAGAATACTGAATGCTATGTTTTATAAGTATAAAGAACTAAAGAGAAATAGCAATTAATTGTAACTGAAGAGTAACAGCAAAAAGTATCTCACATGAGTAGCAATCTTTATTTTATAATATTGTCTACAAAAGTTAATAGTTATCCCTGGATTGTGGTGTAAGAGGTTAAAGACATATTATTAATATACTTTATTTACATTTCTTGCTTAAATATGGATCTAGAAATTATGCTCTTTTACTTACACCAAGTACAGCATTAAATTACATACCACTTAGGCATTGTTTTATTTTGACCTGAACTTAGATTTATTGCTTTTTCTTGAAAATCAATAAAATAATCTATATTCTGATATTTACCTAAAAGGCTAAAAATAAAATGTTGAACAATCTCTCTAGATTGGTTTAAAAATCACTAACACTTCCGAGTAGTTTATTTTGGAGCTGGAAGAAAACAATGTATTTTTTTTTCTAAATCTGACCTCAATCACTTCTATATTCTCAGGAAATTGTGGAATTTATCTCAGGAGAAAAATTGCTGTTTCACTGATGAAAAAAATACTCATTATTGGGCTTTTAGTTACAAAAACTAAAGGCCCCAGGCTAGTGCTGGAAATTTGGCAGTAAATTGCTCTGCATAATAAAATAAAAGCCAACAAAGCTCTTTCTCAGAAGGAGTGCTGGGGCCTGGGCAAAGAGGTCCACGCCATCGAGCGCAGCCAAAGGACCTCAGAAACAGGACTGCCAGGCAAACTTCAGTAGTGGTCACGTCACTAACTCCAGTGGGAACTGCATAGGAGAATTTCCCACTTGTTGTTTTTGAGGAGGGAGGAGGAAACTGTGATTTCCTTTGGAGGGAAGAAAAAATGAAATCCAGAGAGGGCCGACTTCTGAAAGACACATTTAGGTACTGGACAATTTAATTAGGAACAGGAAGTTGGAGTAGTAGGGGATTGATGGACTTCAGGAGAATCCTTTGAAAATCTTCCTGAAGTTCAATGGGATTGAGCTCAAGTTTTCTTATTTAGAACAATGGGGATGGAGTAGTGGGGCTGCTGCTGCTGCTGCTTATGATGACAATGACGATGGTGACAAGTACAAGATCTATAATAATAGTTGTGCCAGTTCCCCATAAGGAAAATAGAACAACAGTATGATCCAGCAATTCTATTTCTGCGTACTGAAAACACTGAAAGCAGAGACTCAAGTAGATTGTTGTGGGCTGGGCATGGTGGTGTCTGCCTATAGTCTTAGCACCAAGGAGACTGAGGCAGGAGAATCACTATAAGTTTGAGACTAGCCTGGACTACAAAGTGAGCTCAAAGCCAGCCTGCACTACACAGTGAAACCTTGTCTCAAAAAGAGAAAAAAAAAAAAGATTGTTGTAGACACATTTCAATTGCGGCACCATTCATCATAGTCAAAATGTGAGAAAAAACACAACTGTCCATCAATAGATGAAAGGATAAATGAAATATGTTATATATATATATATATATATATATATATATATATACATACACACACATATATTGTATATTATATATCTATGCATATATGCCTTAGTCTGATTTTCATAATTATCACAATACTTGAGACTTGGTAATTTATAGAGAAAAGAGGCCATGAATATATTTAGGCTGCTGTTATTTACATTTTGAAATGGTTAGCATAGTAAAATTTTGATTTTCAAAAAGCACAAGGGTATGTAACATCTCTTGACTACTTGAAATGTGGCAGATACTTTTCTAATTCCTTTAAATATTATCTCAATGAATTCTCACAGCAGCCCTGTGAAGAACACTGCTCTCCACTTCAGAGATGAATGAACTGTGCACAGGGAGGCACTGAGAGATGATGTTCCACAAGTCGCTCATGGTTTGCATCTTGTGAGCAAAGGTTCTGCTTGTGTATAACGAGTGGACTTGCAACGTAAAAATAGTGCTCCTTTAGGTGCAAAAGGCAGATATGCTTATTGTTCAATATAATAAATGAAGGCTTCTCTTTGGGGCAAAGTCCAGGCAGGATTATGGCCCAGTATAGAAGGTGTGGGGTTCCTGTACTTGAGGCTTGCTCTTATAACCCTGTCCATTCTACATACAGACATCTTCTACCCTTTTGGCAGGAATCAGATAAGAACTGGCACCAGTGCTGAATCTCTTGCCCTCCATAGTCAGATCCTCTGTCTGAGCCTAGTCTCATGTCTTCTACCAATTTCCAGGAAACTATGCCAATAACCCAGCTTGCAAGTAAGAGAGAATCTCAGAGCTTGTACTTCTGACAACAGGATAAGCAAGTTGTCAAGATCTCTCAGCTAAACAATAGTGAACTCAGGATCTGGGGAAGCGGTATGTCCATTCCACAGGTAATGTGCACCTTGCTCCCCATACTACATTAAAAGAGATGCTGGCTCCTAACAGCCAGAACACAGTGGAGTAACCCTAAAATAGGTGTGTCCTGAATGGCAGTGAAACATAAAGTCAGTCCAGCTACATGAGATGTAGACTACCTCTACCATAATTGTGGCCAAATTTAGGAGGAATAAAAATGAATACAGAATCATCAGCATAACAGGTGTATCAGACAGTAATACCCCCATCCTGTCTGAACACTTACAAACATGCAACTTAGCTTTTACAGCTCTGCTAAAACATGTATGAAACTGTTATATCTTGCCGGGTGCGGTGGCACACACCTGCAATCCCAGAACTTGGGAGGCTGAGGCAGGAGGACTGCTGTGATTTCAAGGCCAGCCTGAGCTAAATAGTGAAACATTGCCTCTAAAAACAAAAACAAAAATCATCTTGTAGAGAGACCTTCCTATTTCCTCAATAAAAAATAATATAATGTTATTATGAATTTAAAAACATTCTGTGTTTCTCCCTAGAAGTATTACCATAGGTCGGTTACGAGAATGATCTCAGGAGCCACTGCCTTGATTCTGGTTGAGGCTCTGCCATTCTCAAGAGTGTCACATTGGGTACTAGATGCAGGTGCGGGGAGCCTGTTTCTTCACCTGATAAGTGGAGATTACAACTTTGACAGTAGGTCAAAGTACAGCTTTAATAAAGAAAGTGTGTCTCTGTTGCTGTAGATCCACAGTTTAAGAAGAGCAACATGAACTTTCTATGAGCTTATCTTGGCTTTGCAACTCAGCACATAAAGTTCCCTGTGCTACGAGACTAAATGGATTCTTACACTTAAAGCACTTCGAATACTGTCTGCTGCATTGCTAAGTTTCAACAAATGTCTCCTACTGTTATCCATCTCTTACAGCCTTTTAAAATTATACCCCACTACTATTATGGACTATTGGACTATACTGGATTATTTTGCTGAATTCACATACCTACAATATTTAAATGGCAATGGAATACCCATCTCTGACAAAACTAAACAAAAAAGGGGAATACAAATGAAGGACCATTTTGTATCTGTATATACAAAATCACATAGATATATAGCTGCTTTCTCCCAATTCACTGAGAAGAAAGATTTGTACTAATTATGTTTAGACAGGATGCCATGTCTGCATCTTGTATTATGAATAACTACTATGAAGACAACAATATGCATTATATTAATTATTATAACTGTCTTACCAACCTGTTTTGAAACTCTGATTGCTATTTGTTTCTCAGTAAAATTAATAAAAAAGAATTCCAAGACATTAAAAAAATAAAGATGAATAAAGTTGCTCCTGGATTCATGGCTATATATGCTGCTACCCAAATGTTATCTATAGCAGCCGACAGCCATAGATGTAACCTCATCTATTCTGTCAAACACTGACTACTACGACCCCTTCCCTGGTTGTTTAAGGAGTTAAAAAAAGAGCAATCATAGTTCTATCCTTTCCTCAAGTCCACTTTTAAGTTTTCCTGATCAAGCATCAGTTGGAAAGCATCACTTCAGTCAACCTGAGCCCCAGAAGCTCTTCAGTGGTGTCACTTGGAGCTGACGCTGCATCCACCAAAACCAGTACCACTGCCAGGCAGAGGTGGAGAACCACCACGCCCAAATTTACCTGAAAATTTGGGAGTTGGATCTAGGAGGGCAGAGAGGGAAAGATTGCTAAAAGCACTATACAATTTTGTTGGTTGATGGATATGTTTGTCTTTACTGTGGTGATAGCTTCCTGGGAATCTATGGTTGTCAAAATTCATAAGCCAGGTACAATGGTACACACCTGTAGCTCCAGAGCTCTGGGAGGGACATAAGTTTGAATTCAGCCTGGACATCTCAGCAACTTAGTGAGACCTTGTCACAAAATGGAAAAGAAAATACTAAAACATTTAGAAAAAGCTGAGGCTCTAGCTCAGCCCAAAGGTTCTAGGTCTGTGCTCTAGTGTCCACTCACCCAGTTCACACAAGAACATTTTATCACCTTAAGATATCTTTCCCTTTATAGATCTGTGCTGTGTTCTTCTTTGGTCATGTAGAAGCTTTACCAAATAGACACAGAGAGAAACACCTTTATTTCTCTAAAACCATCTGAGCTCTGTACTCTTCCTGTTGAGTCAACATATTCTATTTAATACCAATTCCTTAGTTCTTCTTTGGAGTCTAGTAGCTCCTTGGGGCAAACATTTAGCTCTGCTCCCCACGAGCCTTATCAGAGTATCACGCAGGTACCACAGGCACAAAATTATACACATGGAATGAGTAAGGGACTAATCAACACATTAACTGAATAGTTATCCATGGTAACAGTCTTCACACTGTCATTTAGGTATAGCTCTATGACTACTAACATACCTCTCTCTAGGATGAAATTTCCTTTTGAAAGTCCACTGTGCTGTACTTCAGATTATCAAATAACACATCTTTGAAGCAGATCTAGGAGTACAAAAGATATGATTCATTAAAAAAATCTAAGGGGTACTATTTGTTTCTTCTCAAATACAGCATCAAGGCAGCCTGGTGTGTTTCTTTTTGGAAGCATTAGCATTTGCAATTGTTGTTTAGTACCCACTGGATTCTCGTGGCAAAGTCCTTGCCAACATTCAGGAATCCGAAAGGAAATGAAAATGGAGCTATAAATAAGAGAAAAATATGTGGAGAATAATACAGGAATCTTGTATTTTATTTCCAAATCTGCAGCTTACTGTTGCAACCTGGAAGAATCACTTCAACCTGGAAGAATTACTTCAATCCTTAAAATAAGGCATAAGGCAAAAGTGTTTATGGGGCTTTCTATGCCAACATTCTGTGATTTCTGTGAACCCAGAAAGAATGGACTTAAACTAGGCCTGGGTTTAATAGCACCTTGGAGAGAAAGACAGAGCAAAATATGGTGTGCAGCTGAGGGAGGAAGTGGCAGGGGAGGTAGTTAAATATGCCAAATGTTTTACCTTTAAAAAACTCTAATATATGTATTGGGGCATTCACTAACCAAAGGGTTATTGTTGTTTTCAGTTCTGAGGCTTGAACAGGCCTTCCAGTATGCCAGGATTCAATCCAAGCTTCACTCCTAGCCCCATGGACCAGTTCTTTATCACTGACCTTTCCAGTATGCCTCTCATATTGTATTACATTTTATCCAGAGATCATAGAGCTTTAGCTTTGTGTTCTAAAAATAAATTGTGTAATGAAAATAAAGGCACGGAGGCTTTGCTTTGCACGAGGCACAAGCACTCATGCTGCAACTTTTCTATGCATGTTTCACATCCAGGGACACCAGGCAGAGATCTGGCATAATCTATGTTCAGTCGCTGTCAGGGACTAGAATTGCATTTCCGTCCCTGTTTCTGCTTGCTAAGAGTCATTTTTGTGCTGTTGCCTAATGGGATTCAGTCTCCAGAAAAGCGATGATTGATTGCCAGGTGCAAATCGTGATGCAACCAGTGCCCGTGTGGGCCACCACCCCCAGAATGTAAAAAGTAAAACATATATTTTCAGTAAGGACATTGTAGTTTTCTTTGGATGTGCAGATTATGACGTAAGTGCCGCAGAGTTAAAAAATAAATTACTATTAATACTAAGTATGTGCTGCATGAACCAGACTCCTTCATGGAAGTAGATAGTGGGGAAAATAAATAAATTACTATCAGTATTCAGGGTCCACACCATAAGAAATGAAAACATAATGATAATTTCAAAAGACTTTACTAATGGTTTCTTTCCCATGCTAAGCTTATCTAGTAAAACAAACATGATTATGTTTTTAGCCCACCTTCGTCTCAATCTTTTGCTCCCACCTTAAATCATACCTGGAAAGAAAACCAATTAGTGAAATTCTTGGAAAGTGTCATGAGTGTCTTCTTAAGATAACAATAAGTAGAACTGAATAGAGTTTAACACAATACAAAAGTCCCTAAAATCTTTATGCATCTCTTCTCCAAAGTCTCAGCCGCATTCCTCTGAAAGACAGACAACTCAAATTTTTATTTAGTTTCTGCAACATGGCCAAGACCAGGATCTCTTGGTCCATGGTCATTTCTGTCCAGTTTGGAGACAGCAACTTGGAGTCTATCAATAGAGCTGCCTTTTGGTATTAATGAGAGACTGGCTGCACATCCATCTCTGCCTTCAAGGGGAGCAACATCATTAGGCACTCAAGGTCTCTGTACAGTGTGGTTTAGGGTTTACACATAACCTATGCATAGCCTTCCCTAGACTTTAGATCACCTCTAGATCATTTATAATGCAGCAAATGCTATGTAAATAATCGTATTATTTAGAGACCAATAACAAGAAAAAGTATGTACAATGTATAAATGTAAATTTTAAAAAATATATTTTTGCCACATGATTAGTTGAACTGGAAGAATGTAATATGTGAATATAGAGGTTCAACTACACAGAAATAAACACCTTTCTGGCACCCTAGCTCCTACCCCACCCAACCAAGACCAAGTAAAAGCACCTTGTTTGGGATAAGACAGTGTGGATAACTAAGGAGCCACTCACTGGTTCATGACAAGGATGAAAACCTAGTGGGTGGGTGTTTTAAAAACCCATGCTCTACCTTGGAGGAAAATCTTACTAATTCTTGGACTTGGATTTTTAGGAAGATTTGTCTATTGTATTATTTTTTATAGTTCCTACTCTTGCCATTTGAAAAAGTGGAGACTCAAAATTGGGTTTTACAGTCATGACTTTTTAAAGCCAGGATTATAATTGCTTCTTAAGAATCCATTTTCCTCAAGAAGCACTGAGCTTTTGATCTATTTGCAGTTGGTGAATTCTATGTATTAATTAATATACACAAAATTCTTTCCCAGTCCAAGAGCAGATAATAATCATAAATATATATGCTGCAAGTATCAGTGCACTCAACTTTATAAAAAAATGTTGGCCTTATAGCTCAAGGGTTAGAGCACTGGTATTGTAAAACAAATGCTAATGAACAAAAATATCAAATAAGCACTAACAAAATTGTATTGGGGGCCTTATATACTGCACTGTCACAAACAGATCAATGAGATAAAAAATCAACAAAGAAAAATCAGAAATTAACTGAACCTATAAACAAATGGACTTTGGGCTGCTGAGCTAGCTCAGCAGCATAAGCACCTGCCTGACAAGCACAAGGTCCTGAGTTCAGTCCCCAGTACCAAACCCCCTCCCTCCAAAAACAAACAAAAAACAAACAAAAAAAAACCTAAAGAAAACAAACAAACAAACAAAAAAAAAAAACAAATGGACTTAGCAGTCGTCAACAAAGTGTTCTACTCATAACATTAAAATATACATTCTTCTCAGTCACATATGGGATATTTTCTAAATTAGGCCATATATTAGCCCATTGAATATGCTTAAATAAATGCAAAAGAGTTGAAATTATCCCATGCATATAATCAAAACATAATTCAATGAAATGGGAAATCAATGGCAAAAGAAACCAAGAATACTACATAAACATATGGAAATTAAATAACACCCTCCTCAACCATCAATGGGTCACAGATGAAATTAAAGAAGAAATTAGACAGTGATAGCATACAACATACTTGAGTTTATGGGACACACAGCAGTCCCATGAGGGAAGTTTATACCAAAGAGATCTCACATTAGGAAAACAGAACAAGCTTAAATGAACAATCCAATGTTGAACTTCAGACTTCTAGAAAAAGTGAACCCCAAAGCTCATAGAAAGGAGGAAATTACAGAGATTAGAGCAGAAATTAATTCAATTGATTTGCACTAATGGTGGTTGGACAGGATATTATGTCAACTTCTAGTACTATAGACAACCACTAGGAAAATAACAAGGGAGAAAGTATTAATTATTGAATCTTTGATGTAATTCAGGTATAAAAAATAAGATACGCAAACAGCTACACTTTCTTTACTGATAAGAGTTATATGCTATAATAATGTCTGTAAGTATAATATCATGTATGCACCTTCTATGATACCAAAACATTATGAAAACAGTTTGCAATGTATTAATTTATCAAATCCATTTTGTCCAGATATCTTAAAACTGTCTCATTGATATTTGTACTTGAATAAAACAAAAATAAAAAAATTAATTCAATTGAGACTAATAAAAAATAGAAAGAATAAACAAATTGAAGGGTTGGTTCTTTAAAAGATTAAATAAATTTTTTTTGTTGGGGGGAGACTGGGGATTGAACTCAGGCCCTTGCGCTTGGCAGGGAAGCACTTATTCCACTGAGCCATCTCCCTGGCTCCAAGATTAAATAAAATTGATAAACACTTAGCCAACTTATCAAAAAAAAAAAAAAAAAAAAAAAAAGAAGGAACGAAAGAAAGGTAAAATTCAAATACATCCAATTAGGCATGAAAAGGGTGAAATCACAATGGATCGTTAAGAAATCCAGATCATTGATACCTATTTTGAGAATCTTTATTCTAATAAGATGGAATACAGAAAAAAATGGACAGATTCCTAGACACATGAATAACCTAAGTTGAAACAAGAAGCTATAAAAATTCTAAATAGCTAAATATTAGTTAATAAAAATGAAGATATGATTGAAAATCTTCCAACAAAGAAAAATTCAGGAGAGGCCAGGGAGATGGCTTAGCGGAATAAGTGCTTCCTTGGCAAGTGCAAGGGCCTGAGTTAAATCCTCAGTTCTGCCAAAAAAAAAAAGGAAAAGAAAGAAAAGTTCAGGTCTCAATGGATTCACAACTGAATTCTCAATAAATTTAGAGATCTAATTATACTACTCCTCAAACTCTTCAATGAAATTTAAAGGGGAGAAAGACTCTCAAAGTCATTTCTGGAAGCAAGTGTTACACTGATATCAAAACCAGAGAAGGATCCAGCCAAAGAAGAGAGCTACAAACCAATCTCCCTAATGAACATAGACACAGAAATCCTCAATAGGGTGCTGGAAAACAGAGTGTACAAAATCATCAAGAAGATTATAAACCGTCATCAAGTATGATTTATTCCACATGTACAAGAATGCAAATCAACAAATATAATACACAATAGCAGCCGAGCCAAGAACAAAACTCAAATGATTATCTCAATAGATGCAGAAAAATCTGTGAGTGTGTTCACAATGTCCAATACTTGTTCATGATAAAAACTCCACAGAAAATTGGAGTAGATTGTTTTTATCTCAGTGTGATAATGGACATGTATGACAAACCAGTAGCCAACATCATAATAAATTGTCAAAACATGAAAGCTTTCATTCTAAAATCAGGAATGACACAAGGATGCCCCCTATCACCATTCTTACTCAATATAGTTCTGGGACTACTAGCCAAAGTAATTAAATAAGAGAAATAATTAAAGGGAATAAAGATAGCAAAGAAAGAAATAAACTATCATTATTTTCAGGTGGCAAGGTACTCTACATAGAAGACCCCCAAAACTCCACCAAAAGACTTCTAGATTTAATAGCTAAATTCAATCATGTAGCCAGATACAAAGTCAACATTCAAAAATTAGTAGAATTCATGTACTCAAATAATGAACTTACTGAGATGTAAATTAGGAACACACCACTTTCACAAAGGCATGGATAAAATGAAATACATAGTAGTTAATCTCATAAAAGAAGCAAAAGATCTATAAATTGAAAATATACTCTGAAAAAGGAATTCAGAGGATAAAAAAAATGGAAAGATATCCCTTGCTGTTAGGTAAGAAGAACCAACATAGTGAAAATTGTTATTTTCTCAAAGTTGCTATATAGATTTACTACAATCCCAATCAAAATACTATTAGTGCACCTCATAGGACTAGAAAAACTTTCTTAAAATTCAATTAGAATGAGAAGAAACCTAGAATAGCTAAAAGAATTCAGAAGAAACCTAGAATAGCTAAAAGAATTCAGAAGAAACCTAGAATAGCTAAAAGAATTCAGAAGAAACTTAGAATAGCTAAAAGAATTCTGGGCAACAAAGGCAAGACCTGGGATCTCATAATTCCTGACTTGAAACTGTACTTCAAAGATACTTGGATAAAAACCAATATTGTACTGGCAAAATAATTCAACCTGAAGATCATCAGAACAGATTAAAAGATGCAGAAATAATTCTAAACACACTCACTCAACTTATTTTCAAAAAAAGTAGCCAAACACACTCACTGGAATATAGTCTTTTTAATAAATTGCACTCGAAAAACTATCTTTCCCACATGCTAAACACTGAAACAGAGCCATGTCCCTCACAAGGCATTAAACAAAAATCAAAAGGGGCCAAAGATCCAAATATTAAAACATAGTACTACATCTGCCAGAACAGAGAATAGGTAGAGCACTTGAAGACGCAGTAGTGAAAAATTTTATAATCAAAACTCCAGTTGCACAGGAAGCATTACAAAGAATCAACAACTGAGATCTATTTAAAAGCTCCAGCAGAGCAAAAGAAATCAGTAGAGACTCGAAAAAAAATGTGTTGTTCCTTACACAAAAGACTAATATCCAAAATATATAAAGAACGGAAAGAATCAACCCTCTCCAATTTAGAGACCCCGATCCAAAAACAGGAAGCTGAGGCGAATACGCACTTCTCAGAGAAGTGTGAGAAGCACACATAGCAAATAAATATATGAAAAATGTTCACCATCACTGGTCACTTGACAGATACAAACTAAAGCAGCCCTGAGATTCCATCCCACTCCCTGACGCATGGCTATTACAAGAAATCAACCAACGACAGATGCTGGCAGGGCTGAAGGGAGAAAGGAATCCTTCTCCATTGTTGGTTGGGAGCATACCCTGGTGCGGTCACTATGAAAATCATTGTGGAGGTTCCTCAAAAGTTAGGACTGCAGAATTCATTTGACGCAGCAATCCCCCTTCTTGGTATCTTCCTGAAGGAATTTTAAAAGCACCACACCAAGTGCTAATGCACACCCATGTGTACAGCAGCACAATTTGCAGTAGCTAAATCCTAGAGACAACCCAAATGCCCATGAACTGAGTATATAAAAAAGATATGGTATTTTTATACAGTGGAATACTATTTAGCCATGTAGGATAAACCTGAGACTTGTATGTATAAGTGAAGGCAACTTGAGACCGTACTCATAAGTGAAATAAGTCAGACATGCATGTGTAAATATCACTTCGTTTCACTGGTATGAGAAACTAGAAGTATAAATAATGACCAAAATGCATAGTAGATACTGTGAAATAGAAGCAGATATTCAAATAAGAAGGGGCACAAGGAACAGGGTAAAGGAAAAGGGAGGAAAAAAAAATAAAAAGACAAGGAAAGAAAGATAAAATGTAAACAAAGCTTTGATAAATAAGAAAGGGAAGAGAGGTAGAAGAAAGGGAAGGGGAAAAGGGTAAAAAAAAAGAATCAAGATACATCATGTACAGGCACAAACTCCCTGTGCTGAATGTGAAAATGATGTAAATCCACACTGTACAATAAACTTAATGAATGTTAAGTAATTCCTTTTGAAGCTTAGTGTTCAGGCGTGCTGCCGTTCTTTGCTCTGCTACCCTCTAAGTGTAGCATACTGAACCATGCCTAAAACAATCAGCTGGGGCAGAAAGGAAGCATCTTGATGTTGACCTACGCTATACGACAATTTCTTCATTAAACCAAGTCCTGTTGGAAGTGTTTTGCTCAAAGTCTTTCTATTTCTGGTTGTTTGGAGTCCATTTTGCAGCCATCAATTCATTTGCAAGTTCCTAGACTATCACCTTTTATTTCTGTTTTTGAGCTGTCAATCATTGCAGCTACTTGTTCTTTACAGTACCTTCCTAAGTACATGGACACACCTAATACACGCACAGACATACTGGATTTTCTTACTTATTCTCTATAACTACAGATTTAGAAAGCAATTGCTGTACCTTTCAAGTTACGGAAGGTGACTGATTATCAAATGTGTCCCTACTGTATGCAACACAGATTCTCATCTTTCCCATTTCTGCATATGCTTCTTCCCCAGCAGATGTTTGACCATGAAGCCAGACTCACATATTTCAAGTTTTTGTTATGCAAAACCTTATGCTGCATTCAGATTCTAATACTGTTGGGGAAAATAAAGCAATCATAGAGACAAAAAGACCATTCCATACCAATACAAAAAGAGAGAGAACACTACTTTGGGTTAAGTATTAGTAGATTTACAGGCATATACAATAGTTGACAAGTGAAAATGTCTGATAGTCTCACACGAGTTTACTACAGTAAAGTAGTAAAAAGAGCAACTAAAATGTACCTTATCACCTCCAAAGACAGGGCCTAAAGCTGGCAACAGTCTTCATTAATCTTTTAAGCAACATCTGAGTCAGTTTTACAAGAATAGATATTATCTGACTCATGACCTTGGAGGTATCTGTGTAATGAGCATTGGAGAGCCCAGGAACCTTCAGAGAGATTTGTCATTGTTCCAAAAATTAAGAGTTAAAATATTTTTTATTCAGATTTATCATGGCTCCAAGGAAAGATTATCAGGAAAAAAGGGGGCAGGGGGAGGATGGTTTCTTTGCCATTCATTCATTGAGAAAATTAGTTTCATTTGCCCTTACATTAGTTAGGGCCCTGATAGTGAATAGGAAACATACACAAAGGTTCCGAACTATGATAATTCATTTCTTATTCATAAGACAAGTTCCTAGTCTGCAGTCAGTTCCCCTCCACGCAGTCATCCAGCCACCCATGCCTTGCTGTCTTCAGTGTGCAATTTATAAGACCATGCAAAGGGTCACCCTACAATGTAACCATAGAGGAAAAAGATCATGAAAGAGGACTCTTCCTTAAGATCCTTAACCTAGAAAGCCTATCGCCTGTGCTCCCATTCTTCTGACACAGCCATTGGTCATATTTAGTACAAAGGAGGCTAGAAAATGTAGTCCAACTCTGCCCAGGAAAATTAATTGTCAGAGAAAATTAATATGGTAAACAGTTATATCTACCTACCTAAAGAAATTAAACAGGGACACATAAAACTAACATCATATGACCTATAGGTAAATAAATTCAGATTTTTTAAGTGGTTCACTTTTCACATTGTTGAAGCAGCTTCTAGATCTCTTGAATCTCTCTTTTTAGAACTAGAACCAGGAAACACTTCTGGTAGAACTAGCAATTGGTCTTTTTATGCTGAGTGCTGATTTAGAAGCCAGGGTCAATCTGGATAACCCTGATATTGAGGGAGTCACTCACATTGCCTTTAACTCCATCTGCTCTGAATGGGTCTGCTCCAAGGTTTTTAGACCTTATATTCCCTTAGCCAAGAGTTCTTCTACTCCAGTTCCAAGCCTTCATTTATGGCTTCCCACATACATTATTTTCCCCCAGATCTTTAGGCTTGAAAACCTGTTGTTTATCTCCAGGGCTTAATTCTAACATAGGAGTATTAAGGGAAGTGATTTGTAGGTCTGAGCACATCCTGGAAGAACTTTAGATACCAAACCATTTCGATTTGGCTCCAGTTAGTTTCTACAGTTTTTCCCATTCTCTCTTGAAGGAGCTATGTTGCTTGATTTCCTGCATTTTGAAATTCTGACCTTTTGTAACATTGGAGGACCTGTGACTCCCAAGGTCCAAGTCCTACAGATGGTCAACAGCTAAAGGACATGCTTTACAACAGCAAACCAGCCAACCAAGAGCCACACCCAACCAGCTTTCATGCTGTCTTCCTGTCCCATCACTCTGAGATCAGTGAGTTAGTCATGGTTTTCTAGAATGAAAACCAAAGAGATGAATGTATATAGAGAGATTTACTTTTGCATTTTGTCCACTTTTTTTCAAGCTTCTCTCTCCATCCCCAAATTCGTGATATATTCGGTGTTTTGTGCCTATCATTTCAAACTCACCCTTCCAGTTGAATGTTATACTTCTGCCATCCTTTCTATCTCAGAGAGAGAAGCTTCCTCAGCCCAAGAACCCCAGCAAACTCTACCTGAAATCAGCCAAGAAAGATTCTGAGGAAATTAGGTACTTGGATGGCTCCAATTTAATAACCTCTGCTCATGGATCTTCTTTATGTATTCTGACCATCCATTCATCTACCTAGCCATCCATCAGTGTATTCAATCCTCCAGTCTAAACTTTCAAGCATTGGGCTGATGAGATAGTTCAGAGGACTAAGTGCCTGCTTAGGCAAGCCCAGGGACCAGGGTTGGATCCCTAGCACCACATGCCTTGCCAGACCTGCCCCTGGGTGCACTGAGCCAGCCACTGAGTCTGGGCATGATGGCGCTTCCTTGTAATCCCAGTGCTGGGGAGGGTGAAAATGGAAGGATCCCTACAAGTCCAAGTTGTGTAGTGAGTGAGACCTTGCACCAAACACATAAGAGTAACAGATTCTCGTCATCATTGAGTCTATGATGCAAGGGTAGGGAGCAACTTAAAAAGCAAAAAAAAAAAAAAAACTCAAGGAAAGTGGTGCATGCTATAATAAGGAACATGGCAGCATGCTGTGGGTGTGTGACAGCAACCAGCTGCCTCCCTGCCCACCTTCCACCTCCACGACTCCGCCCCAGAATCTGCCTCTCCTCTACCAGCACACTCATCCACTCTGGGGCCTGCTGCTGGCACCACCTCTGATGAGCTGCCTTCTACTTCCCCATATTTTTGCTCTTTTCCCTGCACTTGAAATGAAGCCCCAGAGATATCTGAGGATATGTAAATTTGTCAAGCACTCCATCGCAAAATTAAGTTTTAAGATTTTGAAGGAGAGAGAGAGAGCTTTTCAGAGTCTGAATTCAGTGTGGAAAATTTGTATTGGGATAATGAGTTGTTTATGTACACATATTATCTTCTGGAGAAGAGCAGAGGAAGTGAAATGTCTGCTGTAATTGCTCTCTTTGGGGAATAATATGAGATAGGACAAACTGATGCTGCTACTCTATTGGCCCAGCACCATAAATTTAAAAATGTTTGTGTGAAAATACTAAAAAGGGACACATGTTACACTCCCACACACATATAAAAGACAGTTGGGCCAAAGTCCTGGAAACAGTAATAAAAAGCCCATCCATTCGCCTTTATAACAGAACCATACTGAATGAGCGTTCACATGTGTGACAGGGTCCTATGCCAAACCACACGGGGTCAGAGTCTTCCACCTTGGGCTGCCCTGGGGCTTTGGTGGCTGCCTAATAGATACTTGTCCCACTGTCCAGGAGTTGTGGTCTGCTTTTTTCTTGAATTCATTTCTTCATTTATCCATGTAACAAATATTTATAAAGTGCTAACATTCATCAAGATTTCTACTAGGAGAAGCTACAAGAGTAAAACTAAAGGACACGATCAATGCCTTCATGTAATCTATATTCTAGTAGCTACTAAGACTGATATTGGAGCAAGGAGAATTAGAAGACAAGGGAATGTAATCAAGAGGCTCCCAACACTTAATTTTCTTGTATCAGATATAAGTGCTTTACTAGTGGTCATTCATTTACTACTGATGAGCACCTTAAGGTGAAAGTGGTTATCCTCACCTATTTAACTTTTATTAAATCTACTTTCCTCTCTGTGCAGAGGAGGAAATTGAAGTCCAGAGGAATTCAACATCTTGCCCCAATACATAGAGCTAGTAAGTGGCAGTTTTGCCACACTCTGTGCTTAACAACTACACTATTGAACTTTTCAAAATGAGAAAGCTGAAACCAATCTTCCAACAAAGGGAAACCTTATCTGTCTCCCCTTCTAAGAGTGAGGGTGGAGTGGGTGAGAACTGGAAGGAGAAGTGGTGGATTCCACCTGTACCCTGTAACTCATCAGCCAGGGTGATGGAAAAAATTTGCCCTCAGATCTGCTCACCTTCTCGTGGTTTCCTGTCTGAATTTCTTGGTCAGGCCTGCTCCATGTCCCACTTTTTAAAATCGTCCTTGCTTTAGACCCCAAATCTCCTCATCCTTCTGGTCTGAGTATCCCACACCTGCCCCCCATGAGGGCCCCAGCCTACATTCTGGAGCATGCTCTCCCAGCTCGAGGCGAACACCTTGCCCAGGAGAGCACCACTCTGCAGGCTCTCACCTGGCCCCCGGGTGTGCACACACACTGTTCATACAGATAGTAAGCGTGGATTTGAGACTCCAGGGAAAACAACAGCTTTGATCTTTGATTCTTCCTGTCTGCTATAATCTAAACCAGTAACACCATTGAAGATAATGCAGAACTGTATCAGGAAATCCTTTTTCATTTGTGCTGAGCATGGCTTATGGAGAAGTAACATAGCAAATGGATCTTTCTTTCTCTGCCTTTGTTAGCAACTGAAATAAGAATGACATTTTTCCTCCTCTTGGTTTGATTTAGGGATTCCAAAATCTTTTGTTCTGGTTCTCTGCAAAATCCTGTTGTGTCTTTTGGATAAAGTCTCTCTCTTGCCTTATAATCTTCTCATATCTGTAGGAAGCTAAGTCAAAATAAAGTTGCAAGAGAAACGCCATCACCTTTGTCACTTGGCAAGACCTAAAATAGAGAATTTTGACAGATGACAAATTGTGATTAAGGGAATTATTTTGGTATTGAAGGCCAATCTTGAAAAGCAAGAATTCTTTCCTGTTTATAGGTGTAAAGCTGAAATGAAACTACAAATTTCCTGACAGCCATATTTTCCATTGTTTTTTCTTAGAACGTTTCTCTCCCACTTCTAGCCTAAGAGGCAATGTTTCATAGAAATGACATTCTTACCAATTTGTAGTCCATGTAGTTTTACAAGATTTATAGAGCAGAAGAGCTAGCTAGAAGGAAACTCCAAAAGCATCCAGTCTAGAGAAGACATTTTCCTACTCAAGAAATTCAGGCTTGGGAAAAAGGCTTTCGAGAGGGTAGCTGAAGAAACCAGTGATGCCTGGTGCAGACTCTCAGGCCAGTGTCCTGCTGCCTGCTCCATCTCTGCTGTTTATAAACAGACAAATAAATAAATTATTCTTAGATACACAACAGTGAAGAGTTCATCCCTACCCAGATCTTCGTGCCACTATGTTGGGGGAGGGTTGCTTTGTAAGAAACACTTAAAATAACTTAATTATTCAGGATGAAAAAGAAATCTATTTGTTGCTGTCACTGCCAAAGGCCCCTCGTTCTCCATCTTTGGTGACCCATCACTTACCCAGCAGAGGGAGGAGATGATAATTTCCAAGAATGCAAACTGCTAGCTTTTCTAGTGTCTAAAAATGCCTTTTTCTTTTGGAAGACAATGTCATGATGAAATGCATGTCTTTGTAATGTGAATTTGCACTTTGCTGTTTGAAACTGCCTTTTACTCATAACACAAAATTTGAACAGACTCTACTGTAAGCTCGCCATTGAGAATTTGTGCCTATGGACAGACAAATCTTCATACACTTCAGAAGCATTTTCTGTAATAATTTGGGGCAGAAATGTATTAGAGAAAGGATGAGCTAAGCCTACTGCCAATCTAAAATTAATTTAAAAGACAGTAGAAACCATGCTTGCTTTTTAATTAGGCATATACATTTTTAACAAGTTATACAGAGCAAGCACTAAGCATCATTCCCCAAAAAGTGGTCCACTGTACTAATTGTGTAAGACAAGTTGTTAAAAAATGGGTTTTGTGTCAGGAATTTGAAAATTTTATATAGCGTAGTACCTTGAAAATAGGCAACCCCTGTTAGCTTTGCAAGGTTCTGTGGTATCTTGCTGTCAAGGCAAGTGTATTTCCCAAGCTACTTTATCACATGCCTATTTTATTTTCACATGGAACACATTTTGCAAAACAATGCTATTGATAACAATTCTTAAAAGACCAATAAGAAGTATTTTAAAAGTTGTCAATATATTAAAATCAGTGGCCTAAAAGAAATTTTGAGTTTCTAGTATTGAAAAGGTGAGAATCATACTTTATTTTTTTATTTATGTTTTCTTGTATTTTTAGGGAAGGGCTATAGGCTGTTACTACTAGATTGAGCTCATAGTGATCTGCCTGTTTACAGCCTCCCAAGAACTGGAATGACAGGCGTGTACCACCAGGCCCAGTCTCAATCACCTTCTCAGCACACGCTGGGGGTGGATCACATCCCGTCTGTGAGCCTGCTTACAGGCGCTTTAATCTGCTGAGCTGTTTGGCTGGCCCTAGGATTATACTTTAAACAAACTTTAAAAATAAATATATAAAGTAACTGTTGTCCGACTCTAACATAGGGCAACAGACATGATTCCTCAGAGGGAAGCAAGCACATTTGAGGAACCCCAAGATGAAGGACTTTAGCTGGGGGCCCTGTCTGGTGGGTACAGAAAGTAGAGACCTAAGACAAACTACTTCCATTGAGGAGCAGAGATCTGAGTCTGAGGTGCAGAAGAAGTCTCAATTCAGGGAGCTGGTTCCAGGTACATGGAACTGCATAAGGAAGGAGCTTCAGAAATTTATCTACAAGTCCTCTTGTCATAGTTAAAGATAATGCTAGTTATTCAGAGTGGAGACTCAGAAGGCCTCCCAGAAAGGAGCTATTGGGTCATTGTGAAGGGAGCTCAGCCAATCCCAAAAGAGGTTTTGGGGTCACACCAGTGTGGGAAGGTACAAAGATCTGACCAGAGTGAGGAGACCCCCTAGGCATGGAAGGCTTTCTACTGGAAACCTAGAAATACTAGCTCTGTCATCAGCACTACACCAGACCCCACATTGCAATTCTTCAAAATAAATCATAAAGGGATCCACCCTGTCTGGGTGGATTACCACATTGTTCCCTGCCATAACTCACTTGATGTATTTTCCAGCAAGAAAAATAGTTTTTTTTAAAAAAAACTCTGTTGAATGTCCAGGACACAATAAAAATATTACTTGATATTGATCTTAAAAAATAAAAGCCAAGAGATACAATCTTCTGGCAAAGAGTAGTGGGTGGTAGAAATCAATAAAAATAGGCCCTAAAATGACAAAGGTGATAGACTTAGCACATATGAACTCAGTACAGCTTTTATATTTATAAAATTTGTATATTTACAGATTTAGAAGAAAAGGTAGACAGAAAAAGTTCTCAAACCTAAAAATACAATCCTTAAGATAAAAACAAAAGAGTAATACACTTGCCAAAATATATTAGTTCTGCCGGGCGTGGTGGCGCAGGCCTGTAATCCCAGCACTCGGGAGGCTGAGGCAGGAGGATTGTTGTGAGTTCGAGACCAGCCTGAGCTACAAAGTGAGCTTAAGGACAGCCTGAACGGCATAGTGAGACCCTGTCTCAAAAAGGCAAAATATATATATATATATATATATATATATTAGTTCTTTCAAAATATGTTTCTTTCAAACTATATTCCTTCTTTCAACAAGTGCTTTTAAAATGTGTAGTTAAGGATTGCTTCTTATAAAATTTTCAGTCTCATGTGTAGTTTTTGTACTTGCATACTTCAGATTCAGGGGATTTATAAGAAACTCTACAGCACAGTGAAAATTTCTATTACATTGTGACTAAAAAAGACAAAGAAATTATATCTAGATATAAAAATTAGAACTTGGCTTTTAATAGCAAGTTATAAATTATTCATTAGGTATTTTATCTGTGGGGAATCAAGAAGAATAGGTTTCTTAGTGGGAAGCAATGAAAAAGAATATTTCAAAATCAAAATGTGAAGCAAAGGCAAGTCATAGATAAATATGGTCACCCGCAGAAAGAGAGCTTCATATAATTTTGTACTCAATCAAAACCAGATGTCATATTTTCAGGTGACATTTGCTTCCCTAGAAGCAAACCATTTCTCTTCCAATGGTTTGCTGTGAGTAAGCATGCAGAGTACCAAGTTGTGTGGGATATCTTCTGTCAGAAATCTTGTAGGACTCTCTGGGTATTAGGTCAGGAAGCTTCAACCAGGTACTGCTTAATGGGGCATGAGGGTGCAAAACAGATGTGGCTCCTGTAGACTGTCCATGGCTCTGCTCCCGTGCAGTGATGTGACTAGCTGTATTATCATTAAGAAAACATTAGGACATGTGGCACCCTGTCCCTACAATGCCTCCTTTCTTTTTCTAAGACTCTGGCCATGTCAAGGGAGTCCTGTAGGAGGACAGGGATGGGAATGCCCAGGCATGCACTTTCTCAAGGACGCCAAGAACTGGGGTGCTCACATCATCTGTGGGAGCTGCCTTTGTCGTGTGCACTGAGTCAGCCATTCCTTGGAAAGCTGATCATGCAAAGAAAGCTAATGACATAACTGTGACCGAGGACTGTTGATACATCCTCTCCTTGAAAGACTTGAACGACGCATCTAACCTGCTGCCACTGAACCACTGGATGACACCATTGGCTGCTGTGTATCTCGTGGATTTTGCTGAGTGGTGCTGTGGACTAAACACACCCCCAGTGGGACTCTGAACAAGAAGAGCCGTCAGACCCCCACTTGCTCCTTTTGGGCTCTCCCTTGCCAGTAGGTTGCGGTGAATCCTGAGCTTCCCTGGAGACCAACGAACTTCATCTCTCATAGAAGCTGACTCTGGTATTTTCTTGGGACTGTTGGAAACCTACTCCAGTGTCCAGCATTGCTGGGAGGGTTAGAGCCGTGGCCCTGCTGAATGGCAACGTATTTTATCACTGATTGACTTTACTGTTACCAGCGCTTAGCTGTAAAAAAGCGAATTAGCCTCTGGCTGGTTTTAATGTTGCCTTCAAATTCTCAGGATCGGGGTACTTGCGCAGCTCGCTCCTTTCCCACATGCATGGCTGCTATAAAATGTCCACTTTGCTTTCATAAACCATCTGCAATTAAATCAGGCATTAAAGACTCAGTTGGAATAACTGTGGCAGTTCATCTTAATTGTTAACTTGATGGGATTAAGAGGCGCCTGGCGAGCTGACAGGATCAGGAGCGCATTGCCTACTCAGCGGATTCATAGGCCGGTGTTCGAAGCTGCGCGTGCGTCTGGGAGGCGGGGCCAGCAAGCGGGGCACCCCTCAGGGTGGCTACGATGGCACTTCCATCCCTTGCTGGTGGGTTCCCAGCGCTGTTCCCAGCACCCACAGAGCAAGCCGCGCTGCTCTGCCGTGCTTGTCAGCCTCGCTATTTCTGCTCCAGCGCCAGCTGACCATTGGCTGCAGCCACTGAGACTGTGAGACAAAATAAATCACCCCTGTCTGAAACTGTGCATGCCTGGCATTTTGTCCAGTAATAAAAAAGAAGAAAGAAAGAAACTGACCGACATAATAATGCTCTCACACTCCTCTCTCTGTAGCAGATTTCATTAAGATACTGAGCTTATCCCAGGGGCTTTAGCTTTTATTAAAAACAAGCATTATATGATTTGGTTTTAATTGTCCTTAACAGGTAAATTTTCCTATATCTAAATTCTACAGATAATATTTTAGAAAACTCTGCTAAATTTAATTAAATAAATTTTCTATGGCTACTATAGAAGTTTAAAAGTCATTTCATTTGAGTCTCTTCATGCTAATGTACCATTACAGATACAGATACATATTATCATTTACATCTGCCATATTATAAATCTAAGGCCCAAATATTGAGTTGGCTAAATTCAAAAAGTTTATTAGACTTTCACTCTATTTTTTAATTTTTTATGTATTTGATACAGGGTCTCACTATGCAGACCGGACTCATAGTGATCCTCCTGTCTCAGCCTCCGCAGTGCTGTGATTACAGACAAGCACCCCATATCTACAGTATGCTGTGCTTGGGATGCAGTGCCCAGGATCTAACTTTAGTCTGCTAAGCTATCTTGCCAGCCCTACTAAACCTCACTCTTTTATTGCCTAACTCAGTTTGGTTTTACTTGAAGTCTGTTATATTGTTATGTCTATTTGTCATTAATGCCTTCTAATAAGAGTCTAGAAAAGTATCTGTAAATTTCTATTTTTATCTTTGATTTTTCCCATGCAACCAGTAGGAAGCCAGGTTTGGCTATGTCAATCAGAAGAAGGTAGATGGTTTTGGTATCTTGAAACTGGTCTCTGTACTTTAAGACCATTGATTTCTGTAAGTCCCACCAAAAGAAAGCTTCACACATGGGAACAATCAAGCCATGCAATCAGCATTATCACAGACAAGCATATCTGATGATCTTAGCCCCCCACCATTTGTTGGCAGTACTAGGGATTGAACCCCGGGCCATTGCATGAAGCTACATTTCCAGCACTATTGTCTTGTTTTGTTTTTTTCACAGTGAGACAGGGTCTGGCTAAAGTCACTCAATTGCCTAGACTGCAGTCAAATGTTTAATTCTCCTGTGTCAGCTTCCCAGAGAGCTGGGGTTGTAGACATGGGGCACCATACCTGGGTGTTCTTTTCCACATTTTAGGGGAACCTACAGTTTATGTCCATAGGACCGGAAACTGAGCTCTGCATCAAGACCAAAGACCCTGGGGGCCAGAAATACAGATCATGGGCACAAGGCCTGGCTGGCAAGCATGAAACCCTGAGTTCAATTCCTGGTACCCCCTTTATTTTTTAATTTAAAAAGACAAAAGGTCCAGCAAGCAAACCTAGAGTGGTTCTTTCATAGGTGTACTCTTAGCCTATGGCAGCCACAGGAAAGTAGAAAGATGAGACCTGGAGGTCTAATGCTACATTGTGGTAGCTGACATCCGTGACCCATGAATATGATGACAATGACTGCCTATGTTACTGTTCAGAGGCTCACAGGCCATTTTTTGTTGAAGTCACTGGCCATTCCTTGGATCTGTGTAGGTGTCCAGTAGGTGAAAGTTTGACATCTGCAGATCAAAAGCTCTGTCCCAGATCTTGCCAGTGCCATCAATTTCATCCCATAAGGAAGTAGGAAAACTGTCATTGTCTGTAAACAGAGAATTGGATACCTTGCTTCCAATCACCTTCTACCCTGCTTCTCTATCCCGTAGGTAATGTCAGCCCCATTCTTGGAGAGGCAGATTTGAGACATGGGAGCCCCACCTCCATGCCTAGCAACCTTGCAGTAAGCTCTTTTTCTTTTTGCAAAACTTGCTGTTTTAGTGATTGGCTTTCGGTGTGGCAGGCAAGCTGGGCCTGGTTGGATAACACCAACAGATGGTTCAAGCATCCAAAATGAATCTGATACTTCTCCTGCCTGCCTCAAAACCATGACATTACATAACCCCCTTGCTCCCACATGTACGCGAATTTCACATTCTCAAAAAATCCTAGGAAGGGGAGCAGACGGAAAAGAGTGGAGTATTTTTGCCTTAAAGTAGGGCATTACCTAAAGAGACTGTTTAAAAATTGTCTTAGAGTAGAAGTTTTTAAGTTCTAAAATAATCTGAAACTTGTGGCAGAGTTGCACGTACAGTATAAAAACATACACGCTCAGAACCACTTGAGAATAACACGCCAGAATGAGGGTACTTTCTTAACCCCAGAATAATTGAATATGTCATATTTTCAAAAATCAAGAACATTCTTCTTTATACTATAACTATTAGAAACAGGAAATTAGCATTCATGAGTTGCTACCATCTCACCCTCTAGCTCCACTGAAATTTCACCAATCGTCAAAATAATGTCCTTTGTATCCATGCGGTTCAGAATCACGCTATGCACGTCACTTTAATTATTTCTATTTATTTATTTATTTATTTATTTTTTTTTTTTTTTGTCTTTTTGAGACAGGGTCTCACTATGCAGTTCAGGCTGGCCTTAAGCTCACTTTGTAGCTCAAGCTGGTCTCGAACTCACAACAATCCTCCTGCCTCAGCCTCCCGAGTGCTGGGATTACAGGCATGCGCCACCACGCCCGGCAATTATTTCTATTTAGAATACCTTCATGGCCTTGAATCTCTTGAAGATTACAAGCTAGTGATTTTGAAGAATGCCCCTCAGTTTAGGTTTTCTGATATATTTTTTCTCAATTAGATCTAGTTTGTTCATCTCTGACCAAAATGTCACGTAAGTGATGCTTTGTGCTTTTTACTTGTGTTGAACTCAGTGGCATATGATTTTCAATGTGGCCTTTGATTTTTCAGGTCCACCTTCATTGCTTGATTAAAGCCCACCAGACAGATCCATTGTAAAGCTTTTTCCCCTTTTTAATTAATAGATATTTGGGGGGGATAATCCATTTCTTCCACATGGTTCTAGTTCAGCCAAAAAACTGACTCATTTTCCCCTTTTTCTCAAAGGGTCATAATCCTTTGCTGTCATTGTTTTGGGGTTGTCCTATGTCCTTTTGATATCTCCCTATAGATCTCTGAGCACTTCCTTAGCTTTCTGAGGTAGTCATGTGCTCTGGGCTCTGGCTCTCTCCCACCCCATTGACCTCAGAACTCAGTGATGCAGGGAGGAAAGAGAAGGGAGGAAGAAGAGATGATACAGTTTTAAGCCAAAGCAAAAAAAAAGGTTTGTCCTCCTAACTTCCTAATATGTGAGAGATAAAGGGAAATAATCATGAAAAGAAACGAAGTGCTTACCCTGTGCTCCTGGGACTGCTGGTGTGAGAATTGACACCTTGCTATACCCTCGTTATGGAGGATAAGTGGGAGGAAACACATGCTTCTAGCTCCCTGAGACTTTGTCAGCTCCCTCCGTTGGCTTCTCATATTCAGGTGTCCACAGTCTTGGTGACAAATCCTTAAAACAGAGCAGGAGCATGGATACATCTTATCAACTTGGTAGCACTTTACTACTTTCCTAAAGTCAGTTCTCAGAGTGGGTATGGGATGGATGGTAGACAGAAGGAGTCACCTGAAAGGCAGCACAAGTCCAGATCGCAAGGGAAGGGAAAACCAGAACTTAACTCAGGCCAAAAGGAGACCTTCGGGAGCGGGGACAGTGTCATCTCAAACGGCAGCCCCAGCAACTTCCCCTCGGGTTCATGCTGTTTCTCAGAGATTGTGTCCCAGGTGACAGCATGTGACACATCATGCCCTCTAGGGAGATTACACAAGATGAGTGTAATAAATTTCAATAATGCTTTCTCTCTGGGGAATGGCACTTTGAAATGTATTAGTTTTCTAGGCTTTTATTCTGGTGTGTTGAAATGTAGCCTAAGTATGTATTATTTTGTGAGTAAAAATACCAACTCTAAGAATACAAATAGTAAAATAATAAATAATATAATAATACATAATTTCATTAAAATATTTCATTTAGGGCTTCTATTGTTTTCTGAGGTATAATGCTACACTCAGTAAAATGAACAAATGGTAAGCCTACAACTGGAGGGATTTCCACACCCATACGCACCTCAGCAAATAATTATTATCTGGAGAAAGACCAAGAACATTTCCATCTTGCCACACCTCTTCCCAGTCAATTCCTGTCACACGGGTTAAGGTCTGGAAGTAGTTCCAGCTCTGTCATAACCTTTAACATACTGTGCCAATCTGCACAGATTTTCCTCTGTGTGTCTTAGAACCAGGCTAAATGAACATCCTGGACGCTCAGTTTTACTATTCCAACAGAGATGAGACTCGTGAGGCTTTTTCCTCAAGGGTCTTTCATAAACGAGCAGGAAGAATTATCTTCCAGCTTCCACACCTGACTCTCTACTGAGCCACGGGGCTTCTGTATAGATTAGTTCCTAAATCTGAGTCAAATAGAATTTATTCAAGTAAAAATGTGGCGCTTGATGCTAACATATTACATTGACACTTTCTTCGCTCATGTGTTCCACCAACATCTTTTGCTGCTTAGTACTTGGCAAACACCTGCTTGGCAGGCAGCGGGGCACGCTGAGGAGGCAGCCACCGTCATAGCATTGCTTGCACCTGTCTCCTGGAAGAATGACAACACAGGTTCAAGTGACTAATGGAAGGGAGAAATAGTCAAGGTCAGCAGAGAAAACAGGTACCGTTCGAAGAGGGCAGATGTTTCATACACCATTGGGTGATTGGCACGGGCTTCTTGGAAGGGAGTGACCAGAAATGACAAGGAAAAGTCGGACACACAGAAATAGTTTATTTTTAAAATGGTGCTTTCTTTCATGAAGTTGATATTCTGCACCCTGACAGTATGCACACACAGGAAATTCTTTTTCCGGTAAGATTAATGTTTCTCTGAAGTCTGCATGGGTTTCACCTGATTTATATCTGCAAGTTGACAGCCCATCATCAGGAGAACTGTGTTTCCCTAACACTGACAGATCTCTCATATGTCACAGTAAGAAACTAAGACACACAGAGAAAATTACTTGTCCATGAAGCCAAGGCATCCTCGTACGTCTGTTCACAACCCCTACCAGTGTGGTGGCGAGCCCAAGGCACGTGTCCTCAGCCAGCTGTTTGCTATCACTGAAAGCTCTGACAGGCTCGCCATCCCTGCTCAGCTATGCTGAGTCCTTCTAATGGGCTACGAAGTGCTATGCTTGCACCAAGCCCTGGAAAACTTCCCCAGTGCCTCTAACCTCTCTCTTCTCCTGGAGAACAGCACACATCAGTGTTGGCTTTGTGTTGTGTTGCTGGTGTGAGTGCTTCCTTGTTGACTTGAAAGAACAAGTGGCCCATGACATCCTCACTATTCTGTGATGAAAACCATCTCTTGATATCATCCAATTTGACCTTTTCTATGGGGATCCTCTGTGCTGTTACTCTACATGCAAAAATTCTCTTTATGCCGGCAAGGAATCAAGGTTTACGTGGCTGGACTCTAAAGGGCAGACTAGGAATGGTAAAGTCATGATTGTTAATTTTCTTTTTTTGTTTTCAGGACATAGTCTACTGCATAGATCAGCCTTACTGCATAGATCAGACTCGTAGTGATCCTCCTGTTTACAGCCTTCCAACTGCTGGGATTACAGGTGCACACCACCATGCCCAGTTAATCGCCATCTCAGCATGTCCTGGGGCCACAGCTGGCACAGCAGGCCAGAGGATCAAACTCCCAGCCCCTGCATCTGCCTAAGCAGGTGCTTTAATTCTGAGCTATTTGGCCAACCCCCCTTTTTTAATGACTATTAATTTTCTTATAGGTATTTATTCATTTATAATCATATATTATAAAAATTATTTATACACAATTTGAATTGGATTATTGTGACATTGTGTTGAGCATTGTACCTATTTTTATTAAAGTCATTTTATTTTTAATCAACAGATGTAGAGCTAGGAGTTCATACTCTATGGAAATGCAGAAAAGCATAATTTCTCTTGTCTTATGTCATTATTCTTTGAAGATCAGCTCTTATGAGCCAAGAGTTTTTCTAGATTCTAGGGAGAGAGAGGTGAACCATGATTCATTAGAGAGCTCCTTGTGGAAGCACAGTTTCCCTAATGATTGGTGCCAACTTGTAGGTGGTACCACCTAGGACCCTCGGGGAATATTGTCCATTAGTCTTGGTCAGGAAAATCCGGTATATGTTCTGTGAATTTTATCTTTTCAATCTCCCGTCTGTCAAATGCTAAATTTATAGTGCAGAGAGATTATATGATCAAGCTGATGTTCCTAGCAAATTGTGCCATCAAGATACAAACTTTCACTACTAGGATAGTAGGTTTTCCATGACCAAATAATGGTCTCTTTTATAAGAATGAAAGAAAATATGACAAATATTTTCCAGAAATGAACTTATACCTGATAGAATAGAAGTATCTGGCAAGCAAGTAGAATTATCTTTTCCCAACAAACTACTGTATTCCATTAGATCCACTCGAATTTTCTGCCTAAAGTATATTCAAAAATTTTGCATAGGCTGGAGCAGGAGAGCAGTATCATCGGCTCAATGCATATATATCTATACCTAAGAGCAAGCCATCTTGAGGTAGAGTTTAATTTGTAAGAATTTATCTATAACTAGTGAAAACTAAAAGATCCATTAAACTATGCTGTGCCTAGTTCAACAGTGATGGCCCAAGTCACCTGTACAACTGCTACCAGAAATAATTTTACACAAATATATGTTTTTCTGCCTCAGCCTCCATTAATTGAACTGTTGCTCCTACTGTCATTCATGTTATCTGTTTTATCACTAATCTCCCCTTTTCAGGTCCGGTTTGAAAAACAAAAAAGAACAATCCTTATTTCTACACCAATCTACATACACACAGAACCATAATCTAGTTTTAAACCCCTTTTCCTCAATATCACTTATTCCTTAGATCATTCTTAAATTTATTTAGCAAACTCTGAGCGTCTGTTATGCAGGAAGACATTTGATTTGGCCCTGGGAGAAAAAAGGTGAACAATAATCGCCCCAACACTTAGGCCTGCTTTGTTCAGCTCTTCAATGATCTTGTTCAATGCAAGATCTGTGGACCTAAGAGGCTCTGAGTTCTATGCACAAGGTCAAACCTTTTTCATAGGAGTTCTCTCATGAGCAAAGTATGTTTTCCAAAAGCTACAAGATGGAATATTGCAACAGATTGAATGTAAAAAAAAAAAAAAAAAAAAAAAAAAAAAATGAGGATCCAATTGTCTACTGTGAAGCTGAAAATATGGAAAAAGAAAATAAAGCAAAATCACCTTTAGCACTAAATTATTTTTATTTTGTAAAAGAATTATTTTTACAACATGGCATGAATATCAGTAAGAGATAAGTGCTGTTTTAAACAATATATATTTTAGTTTGTCACTACAGTATTTATTGTGAATCAAATATATGGTAATAGATGTAACACAAAAAAAAAAACAAAGATTCTTTGGGTTCTTCGTAATTGTTAAAGGTGTACAGTGTTCTCAGATTACAAATTTCAGAACTGCTGCTCAAGTACTATTAAAACTTTTTTTTTTTTTTTTTTTTTTGTATTTTAGGGAAGGGTCTACAGGGTATTCAGGGTCTCACTACTAGATCAGACTCATAGTGATCCACCTGTGTATAGCCTTCCAAGTGCTGAGATGACAGGCACATGCACCCCACACCCAGTCTTAATTGCTGTCACAGCATACCCCCAGGTGGGACGGGCACAGCAGGCCTAGGGTATCAAACCCTGGGCCCCTGGGCCTGATTGCAGGTGCTTTAATATGCTGAGCTACTTGCTAAAACTCTTAAATTTAAAAAGTTATAAAAGAACCCCCAAAAAGAAAAACAAAAAATTGTATTTGGCTTCTAGATATAAAATCCCTTTCATACTCAAAGCTTTTTCTGAAAAACAATGAAAAGTATTATTAACTTTTACTGAGTGTTCCCTACATTTTAAGCATGTCCAAAATGCTTCCAACATTTAAAATAACAAACCTGTGAAATGGGTAATTTAATTTTATGCATCTTCTAACAAGGAAATCAAGAAACAGAGACAGTAAGTAAGATTTGTCCCGGATCACCCATGTCCCAGCTAGTAAGTGACAGAGTTAGGGTTCAAGTCCCAGTAGTCTTGCTGGGCAGACCACATTCTTAACCTTCAGTGGTAACTCAGTAAGTGTGAGCAAATAAATTAAGTGTTAGCCCTAATGCCGTGGCAGAGGAATACGGTACCACTACAGGGCCAATGCATTGCGACAGGGAGCGAGGTAGCCTCAATTACCATGGAGAAGGAAGACTCAAGGGAGTCCAGAGGCTGCTGAGTGTGAAGCGAGCCCCACAGGGAAGCACGAATCAGGGTAAGGAAGAATCAGGTTCACAAAGTCCACAGGCATGAGGGTTTTGTCTGAAAGGAGACCAAGCAAGGGCAGGACTAAAGCTCATATGTACTCTGGAGTATTTACCCCAGACATTGGTCTTTTCTGAGCACTGTGTCTCCCTGCTCCGTGATTCTCTCCTTTCATTCTTTTATTTCCTTCCTTCCTCCCTCCCTCCCTCCCTCTCTCTCTCTCTCTCTTTCTTTCTTTCTTTCTCTTTCTTTCTCTCTTTCTCTCTCTTCCTTTTTCTCTTTCTTTCTCTCTCCTCTCTCTCTCCCTCTTTCTTTCTTCATTTATTTGGTACAGGGTCTCACTATACAGCTCAGACTCACAATGATCCTCCCATCTCAGCCTCTGCAGTGTCGGGATTACAGGAGTGTACCACCACCCTCGGTTTCCGTGGCCAGCACTGCACACCTATAGTTCTGGGACTGGCACAGCATGTGGTACTGGAGATCGAACCTGGGTCCTTGCGCTTGCCAGGTAGGCCAAGCAGTCTCCTCAGCCCGTGTTCTGTGATTCTTAAAGGGGGACCTTTAATATTACATCTACCAGAAAATGTCCCCTCTCTTCTGCCTTCTCCTGCCCAGTCAAAACCAGTACATTCATTTCCAGTCAAGTAATAGGAGGATTTACTGTCTGTGACTTCTTTGCTTGCATGTTGTGTTTTATTTTATGGAAGGTAGAAATTCATGAGATCTCACAGATGAGTTGTCTGATGAAATGGGATCAGGTTAGGGAAACACACACACCAGAGCATATCTCGTAATAACACGTTTTGTTTGCTGGATTAAGTAATCACAGATATTTTACTGACTTTAAGTTTAGATGATAATTCAGACATTGTATTTCTTTCAATACTGATTATTTGTTAATGTGTGTCTGCAGGCCATCACGATTACATTCCCTGTTAGGAGATGCAAATGCACATACCACGCCTGCATTCTTTCCTCACTCCTTCCCAGCCCTTCTTTCCCCGTTCCTCCTTTCCTTGATCCCCTTCTGTTTATCAAAATTGCTAAGTGCACATTCATCAAAATTAGGTATGAAGATCTGGGTCGAAAAAGAATAAAAATCTTGATTGCATTCAACTGAGCATATCTATCATTTCCAGTAAATATTTTTAAAGTGGGATTTCAACTTTTTCTACTTAGTAGAATGAGACACAATTTCCAATTTCTGTATAATATAATTGAAAGGCGAAAGGGAGATTTTTATATATGAGGCCTCCGAGCCTCATCTTTCGCAGGCTGCATCGCTTCTTTTTCTCCTCCACCAGGATGAATTCAGCCTCATGAGGGTGTGTAGTATGCCAGTTAACAAGGGAGAGGAAACTCAGAGAAGCCTACTTTCAATGATACATACTGGAAAGAATATGAAATGGATAATGTGTTCCCTTCTTAAGATCTAGTCAAGGCTCACACGTGTTGCTCCCTTCTTGCCCACACCTAGTATACAAAGATAAGGAACCATTTCATGACCTTACCGTGCACATAACTGTCCCTAAAAGCATATGGCTTAGTTTGCCTGTTTCAACTTTAGGTGCATGAAGACAAATGGTGAGTGTTCTCCTGCAAGACACTTCATACGTAGGCCATGCTCTCTGATCCTGAGGACATGAGTGTGGCTGGGGTTTATTTTGTGTGTGTGTGTGTGTGTGTGTGTGTGTGTGTGTGTTTGTACAACTGAACTCATTCACATTTTTTGTTCTTTTTCCCCTTGACTGATATTTTAGTTGTCCTTGTATTACTTTACACAAAATCATTCTTCAAATCACCTTGTGTGTGAGTCTTTCGAAGTACACTTAAGAATGATTTTAGAATCCATACCCAAGATGAGAGTTGCAGGGTTGTGTGAGAAACTTAGCTCAACTAAGCAGCATCATTGGCTTAATCAATCCATTACCAAGAGAAATGAACTAAACTCCCACATGTGGAGATGGAGTTTTTAATTCCTCTTGGCCAATTTGACAATTTTGGTGTTGCAGTTTTGAATTGAGGATGATTTCCTTCATATTTTCTATTAATTTGTTAACAACATGTTTTGACATTATTTATTGGACTTTCCTCTTTTTAAATCTTTTTGTTTGTTTGGGCTTATTGTTTGTTTTTGTTTTGAGTTAAGGCTTTGTTATGCAGTTTAAGCTAGCCTTGAACTCACTAGGTAGCCCAGGATGACCTTGAAAGAAATCCTCCTGCCTCAGCTTCTAGCATCCTGGGATTATAGGGGTGCACATCCAAGCACTATATTTTATTTGTTTTTTATTTATTGAATTTGTGATAGATTATCAAAGAAGATGCAATTATTTCCCTCACTGTAAAGGGATCCATTTTATTTTATTTTTATTTATTTGGTACAGTCTCAGCTTAGACTTGTAGTGATCCTCTTGTTTCAGTCTCCCCAGCCCTGGGATTACAAGCATGCACCACCATGCCTGTAATGGTTTTAGTGGCCAGCATGACATGCAGTACTGGAGATTGAACCTGGGTCCCTGTGCTTGCCAGACAGGCACTTAGACTGCTGAGCTATCTCCTCAGCCTGGGAATCCCCTTTATAAAAAAAGACTAAATTTTCTTCTACCAAGAGGTAAAAAGAAAGCTATGTCAATGCTAAGTTTAGGCAGCACCCAACAATCTCCAGCCCATGGGACAAATATGGATAGATGTCTAGTTTTATAAGTAAAAAATGTACTGGAATACAGCCACACTCATGTATTTATATGCTGGCTTTGCAAGGTGTTCTTGCCAAAATAGCAGAGTTGAGTAGTGTCACTGTATGGTTTTGAAAGCCGAAGTATTTAGTATCTAGATTTTTACAGCAATAGTTTGCCAAATGCCAGTTAAGGACTGAAGAGGCCTTGTGCTCATTCTTTTGGACTTGTCCAGTTGCCATGTGAACAAGAGCAAGCTCACCTGTTGGACAAGGAGAGGTATGTGGATCTGAGATGAAATAGCTGTCTCGGTTGCGCTGACTCCCAGGACACGTCTCCTCATGGCATCACTGAAGTGACCCTGTTCAACAAGTGCTAAGATTAGTTCAAACTAACAGAACTGCCAGGTTAACCCATGAGCTAATGAACGATAATAAATGATTGTTCCTCTGTGAGCTTTTAGGATATTTTACTAAGCAGCTTATAGAGAATTTCAGGCCCCCATCTCATTTTTCCCTCTGGCAATGAATTTATATTCCCTATTACCTTCTATTTTTATTCTTTTAGAATTTATTCTAAAACTTTCAGTGTGCAGAGTCTAAAGTTAATCCTTATCTTGCTCTTCTTTATAACCAGTGCAAAAAACGTACTTTCCAAACTCACACACTTTTGGGGATATTCTAAATCTAAACCAAAGCATTCTTCCCCTCACCTCCAAAAGACCCATAACCATACCATGATGCAAAATGCATTTATCAGAGCTGCCAAGGTCTTAATTGTTTCAATGTACTGAAAAATCCTCTGACTCTCAAGGAAGGGGACAGAGGAACAGGCAGAAGTCAAAATGAAGCACATCTGAAACTCATTGGGGAAAACATCAGCTTTTATCGTTCCATATCCAGTCCCTGTGGCAGTTGTGCTAGGATGTGAGCTCCAAAAGGCCTGGGTTTTTCTCTTTACTGATAATTCCTCTATTTACATGAAATACGATAAAACACATATTAAAACTTTTAAAAATTAAAATGCAATGGTCATCCCAGAATAAGCATCCTCTTAATGTGTATGACTTACTAGTGTCTATACAAACACAAAGTTGTGTAAGTAACACCACTATCTAATGCCAGAATGTTTTATTCCTCTGCCCACTAAAAAAAACCTATATCCATTAACAGCCCTTTTTTCTTCTTCAGATTCTGCCAATCATTAACTTACTTTCAGTATAGTATGTATTTTACTGCTCTGGAGAGTTCATACAGGTGAAAACCTAAACCAGACAGCTTTTGCATCTGGGTTCTTTCACCTAGCACAATGTCTTAAAGATTCATCCATGTTGTATTATATATGCATTTTTCATAGGCTTTTGCTGAAGAGTGGCATTTGATTTCATTTAACACAGGTTGATGGACATTTAGTTTATTTTTAATTTGTTGATGTTATGAATTATACAGTGATGAGCATCCATATACAAGTTTTTGTGTGGATAAATGTTTTCAGTGCTATTGGATATATACTTATGGGCAGATGAAATTATAGTCCCAGAGCATGTGGTAACGTTATGTTCATCTTTTTAACTTCTTTTTTTTTTTTTGGCGGAACCTGGAATTGAACTCAGCCCCTTGTGCTTGCCAGGGAAGCGCTTATTCCACTGAGCCATCTCCCAAAAATGTGACATTAACTTTTTTTTTTTTTTGGCGGATATGTTCATCTTTTTGAGGAACTATCAAAAGTTCCATAGTGGCTATGTCATTTTAAATTGCCATCAGTGGTATGTGAAACTTACAATTTCCCCACATCCTGAAATAATCAAATTTATTTTCTCCTTTTTCAAAATATATAATATTATTTCATGTTATTCTAAAAACACAATGGTCATGAAGCAGTACCACTGTGGTCATGATGTATAATTTCTAGTGACTAATAACGCCAGCATCTTCTTATGTGCTCACTAGTCCATGTATGTTCTTTGTAACAATATATATTTAAGTGCTTTGTCCATTTTTTTTTTTTTTTTTTTTTTTTTTTTTTTTTTTTTTTTTTTTTTTTTTTTTTTTTTTTTTTTTTTGTAGAACTGGGGATTGAACTCAGGCCCTTGCGCTTGCCACGGAAGCACTTATTCCACTGAGCCATCTCCCCAGCCCTGCTTTGTCCATTTTAAAGCTATATGATTTTGCCTTTTTGCTATGGTAAGAGGTCTTATGTATTTGGACACCTGTATCTTTATGATTTGCAGATATTTGCTACCATTTTATAGGCTGTCTTTTCTACTTTTTGATTGAATCTTTGATACAGAAATACTTTTAACTTTGATGAAACAAAATTACTATTTTTCTTTTATTACTTGTGCTTTTATTGCCATGGGTAATAAATTATTATGAAACTCAAGGTCATAATATTTTTCCATATGACTTCTCAGAATTTTACATGTCTTGTTCTTATATTTATGTCTTTGACACATTATGAACTAATTTTTACATTGTATGTATCAAAGATCTAACTTGATTATGTGGTATGTAGCTAACGAGGTCATATACATTTAGATTTATCTATCTATAGCTTTCTTCATACCTATTGCTATTTGTCCACCCATCTATCTATATCATTATACTTTCTACATTGCACTTAATTCCAAAAAGTTGATTTGCGGTTTTCCCCTAAATCTGTCTTCCCAATGTTATAGTATCTTTGTCCCTAGTCCAATTATCTCATTCTGCTATGTATATTAGATATAATATTGCTTTATTTAGGTTCAATAATCCCAATATTCAAACTCTTTATTATTTAAATTTACTTACCTACTTTTCTGTATTTGTTTGCTAGCTTTTGTTTACCTTGTTTTCTGTGAGAATTTATGGTTTTAACGGCAAAGTTGGCCTTTCATTTGTGTGAATATTTGATTACAGATGAATTCCAAGAAAAATTGTGTTTCCTTTTTCAGAGGACAAAGATTGGCTGGGGAGATGGCTCAGTGGAATAAGCACTTCCCTGGCAAGCACAAGGGTCTGAGTTCAATCCCCAGTTCCACCAAAAAAAAAGGAAAAGAAAAAAAAAAACCAGAAGACCAAGGTCACAACAAATCTAGATCCATCTTATTTTTCTGATTTAGCAGGTGAGAAACGGTGCTCAGGGCATCTGATCTACCATTTTTCTGGAAATAAGAGTCTTGGAATTACTTTCTACTCAGTATTTACTAGTTTGCATGTACATATATGAATGCATATATCCATTTTGCTATCATATAAATAAGACATTTCAGAACATTTATGTAAATGAATCCCATCCAATAAGATGAATGCTATGAAAGAGTGATAAAAAGATGAAAGGACTAAAAACCAAAATAGATTAACTTATTATCAAAGTATCACTATTGAAGTTGAAAGCATATAATAACACAGTAACCACTTGACATTCGTATTTTTGCTTTGAGTAATTACAAGGGCTGAGAAAGGGATATTATGAAGATTTTCTGTGCTGGTACATGCATATCAGTATATATATTATATGTGAGGGAATGGTCACCCAGCTGCTCTTTAGAAGATCTAACGTAATTCCTTTTTTTTTTTTTTTTTTTACAGAACAGTAAAAATGGAGAAATGCTTTTAAATTTTTCATTGAGTAAGTTAATGAATAAATCCATTTGTGATTACAAACCTGGTGCTAAATGTTAGATATTCTGAACTGATGTGTTGAGGACCACAGGGGGCCTTGAAGTGTGTCATGGTTTATTTTCAGATGTCCCCAGAAGCCTTGCTGGCTGAACCATAGGGACCACACCGCGCGTGCTGTCGGGGGAGGGGCCGGTCACTGCAGGTGTCACCCAGAAGATAACAGGCCCCTCCCTTTCTCCTTTCTGACTCTCCCTCCCTGCTTCTTGGATGCCAGGCTGCGGGCAGCTTTCTTCTGCCATGCCCCTGTGCCACACAGCCCTGCCATGGAGCCAGCCCACCAGGGGCTGAAATCTCTACACACTGTGAGCCAAGACCTCTTCCCCTTTAAATTGTGGGGACCCAGCACTGTGTCTCCATAAAGGGAGTGTAATCAAGACAGGGTACAATAAGAGTCTGTATGTTAATCCATGCTAGCCATGAGCACAGTGACTTTTACCCAAAATATATATATATGATGATGTGATTATTTAAAAGTACATTATTGGCTGGCCAGGTAGCTCAACAGACTAAAGCACCTGCTTCAGCAGAGTGCAGTGGTCGGGATTTGGTCCTGGGGTGCTGTGCTGGCCCCGGCCCCAGGGCATCCTGAGACAGTGATTGAGATGGGGCATGGTGGTGCACACTTATAATCCCAGCACTTGATAAGCTAAAAAACAGGAAAATCACTATAAATCTGATCTACACAATGAGACCCTGTAATCCTGTAGACCCCATACTAAATTCATAATAAATAAATAAAGTACATTATTATGCAAGTATTTATTGCTGAACAATAAAAAATTATGGCCTTTATAATGCTCCCATTAATCAAGTAATAAAATTACAACTGTTAAATCTATGTAATCCTTTATATTAGAAATAGTTTCTACTCAAGCTTGAAAATACTAACATTAACACTGCATGTTTAAATTGTTGTTACAGTCTGCAGATTTTTTGAAAGGTTAAAACTCAATCTCCTTGCTGGGACTGTACCTCATAATCAAATGAGTGACTTGTCTACTCTATTCTCTGTAGCGAGTGATCCTTTTTAATGGTGTGACACGGATTGTGCAATGTCCTTTTTGAAGTGTCTACAGCAATCTAGACTGCTTCTCAAAGCCTCGTTCCTTGTCTCTCGGCCTCACATATGACTGAGACTCCACTAAAATGTTGACAGCACAATATGCCTAAAATTATTTCTGTCTTCCAATGTCATATATCTTTCCTCCAAGAAATATTTCCTCAGTCTCTTGGAAGAACAATTAGCCCACAGAGTAGGTACGAACCCTCTCTATTTAATTTTTGGAATGTTCGCATAAATCTATCAAGTGAGATAAAAGTATGAAAGAACTATAAAAAGATGAAAACACTACAAAAGGAATCACTTTGTTATCAAGGTACTACTATGAAAGTTGATAGTATCTAATAACACAATAAGCATTTAACATTTACTTTTACCTGTGAGCAATAATAAAAGATAAAAAAGCAATATTATAAAATTTTTTCCAAAATCACTATGCTCTTTCTCATCAACACTCTTATGTACAGAGAATTTATAAATCACAGTTCAGAAAAATAAGATGTTTTTATCCCTTAGGGTAATAGCAAGTTTGGATATCATAAAGGAAGTAGGGATCAAGCTACTACAAGCATCTACAGCCCAGAATTTACACTGTAAAAGAAGGGGGAAATATTCCTTGGAGAAAATCAAAAGACAACTCATTTGGGAAACCACCTTCAGCTACATGCTGGTATGTAAGTGGTGCTGAGTAGTTCTGAATGTGATATGGGAAAATCCCCCTTGTCCACATTAGCCTCTACAGGAGCTGTGTGGAAGGATTTCCCCCAGGAGCACTTCTGCATTTTTGTCTTCAGTCTTATGCTCAGTGGTGGCAAATGGATTAACACAACAGTGTGATGGATGGAGTCAGAAGAGCAATTTTCTAAACACCCTTTCCTTACTTGATGGATGTTCTCATTGCCTTCTCTTCCCTCGGGGCTCTTTGTGTGCAAAAATCTCTCCTCTGAAAAGAGTTTTCATTGCATGCTATTAGTACCAAGTGGATTTATGATGTCCTCTCGTGCAAATAGCCTCTCTGCCATTCTGTAGGTAAAATCTGCTCTGGTGTTCTTAGAAAATTATGTCCTAGTGTTTTGACCATAAGCTTCTACTCTGTGGACATTTCAGTACAAGACACAGTTAAACTCCAAAAACCACTTTTTACCCCTAACCAGACCAATGTATAACTGTAACTCATGTTGCCACAGCAGGTAGAAACACCAAAAGGACACCTGGAATTTACGGGCAGATTTATCTTACATCAAGGGACACTGTTGAGGATCATTTTCAAAATATCAGGCCATGATCTCTGGTGATCTAGGGCTTGTAAGGGATAAGCAAGCAGGAAGTGCAGAGGCAGAGAGGCTTGCCAACTGGCCTGGGTCATAGAATACACGTCACAGTAACAAAGTGTGCATCACAGTGACCAGCCATTTCTAAGTATCAAAAGTAACAGCAACAGTAACCAGAACTACAACCTGGGAAACTAACCAACTGAAGTATACTGGCAGGGGGAGGGGATCTCCTACTGCGTTTATCCACCTACAGAAGCATTTGTCCTAGGTGTGTAGCTACATCTTTTCCAGCTACATCTTTGTCTTTTCTGTCACCTGGTCGCATGGTAAGCTTCAGCGGGGGCCAGAGTATGCACCGGATGGAATTGATCATTTATTTCTCTTTGTCAGCCCTTCTCATTTGAACCTTAAAGTGGACGGGTTTCTAGGATGACTGGAGGGAAAGTTGCCAAGGCCAATGAACAAGATATTTTGAGAGGGCAGGTTGTTAATAAAAACTTAAGGATTGGGCTGGTGAGATAACTCAGCAGATTAAGAGCCTGCTTGGGCAAGCGCAGTGACAGGGGTTTGATCTCTGACACCACATGCTGCACCGGCCCTGCCCCCAGGTGCACTGAGCCCACCACAGAGACCAGGTGTGGTGGTGCACACCTGTAATCCTGGTGCTAGGGAGGCTGAAACAAGAGGGTCACTACTAGTCGGAGTTGTGTAGTGAGACCCTATACCAAACACATAAATAAATAAATAGTCAATGATTTAGGTATGATGTGGAGAACTAGAAAGTGGTTACACTGGACATACTGTGCCCGTCCCACCCTCAGGGAGCACTGAGACAGCAGCTGAGATTGGGCGTGGTGGTGCTCACCTCTAATCCCAGCTCTTAGGAAGCTGTAAACAGGAAGATCACTATGAGTCCGATCTAGTAGTGAGACTCTGAACACCCTGTAGACCCTTCCCTAAAATACAAAGAAAGAAAGAAGAGGTTCCATTCATATTTTTCTTTTTTTTTTCATCTTAAAAAAAAACAAAAAACAGCAGAAACTGGAAAAAATTATGCATTTAAATAATTGGGAATTAAATTGGTATAAATAACAGGGACAAACTCCTACCTTAGCTTTTCATCACTGTGACAAAGTACATGGGGTAATCAACCTAAAAGCTCACTTTCAGAGGTTTTGGCTCCTGCTCACACAGATCAAGGCACCAGCAGGAGGTGGGGGGTGGTCTGTTCACCTCAGGGCAGCCCCAAAGGAAAAGGAGGGCCCCCGATGGTGGCCAAGGCCAAGCCCAGGTGACTTAAGCCCCTCCTGCGAGCCACACCTCCAAAAGGCTCTGCCACCTCTCTGGGATTATAGATGTGCACCACCATGCCCAGTCTCAGTCACGTCCTGCCCAGGGGAGGATAGGGTGGTAATGGCATGGCAGGCCAGAGATCGAACCCTGGTCCCTGCGTTGCTCTTTCTTCTTTTAAGGAACTTGTCAGCCAATGGTGGCTCTTGTGTTCAGTAAATGTTCACATTGTGATCATGGGTACAAGGACTGGGGAGCTAGCTCAGCAGCATAAAAAAGGCTCCAGCACCGCAGTCTGAGGACAATGCCTGCCCTCCCCAGCCTTCTGGAGGACATTCCAGATCAAAACTACAGCAATTCTCTCTTGACGTTCTGGGAAATCTCAGAATTCATTTCCTGCTAAAGACTTTTTTCAAATAGTTTTCTTTCCTCGAATATTAGGCAACAGAATAAAGAAAATAAATACAAAAAGCCTGAGGAGAGCTCTCTCCTGAATTGCTGAGATCCATCACAAATGATGAAACCCAAAATTTTGTACCCATGAATAAAGTTTCAGATTTTTTTTTTTTTTTTTTTTTTTTGGTACCAGGGATCAGACTCTTGTGCTTGCCAGGCAGGCGCTTTTGCTGCTGAGCTAGCTCCCCAGTCCTTGTACCCATGATCACAACGCGAACATTTACTGAACACAAGAGCCACCACTGGCTGACAAGTTCCTTAAAAGAAGAAAGAGCAACGCAGGGACCAGGGTTCGATCTCTGGCCTGCCATGCTGCTACCCACCCTACCCTCCCCAGGGCAGGATGTGATTGAGACTGGGTGTGGCAGCATGCATCTGTAATCCCAGCACTTGGAAGGCTGAGAAAACAGGAGGATCACTACGAGTCTTATCTGTGTGGTGAGACCTGAAGACCCTGTACTAAATACATTTCAAAAGAAGAAAGGACAATTAAAATGAAGAGTCTGATACTACAATGAATAGTCTGGAAATGTGGAATTGAAATACCTTAAGACTCACCATGGACACAGCATCAGATCACATTACGTGCTTTCCAGAGCAGTCATCTTGCAAAAGCTAGGGGAAGAAAATAAACTATGCCCTGTTAGTAGCAGATGCTATATGTCAGAGCCCAGTGGCTAGCCGTACCCATATCTACTACCTGTCCCTAAGATGTAAATCTCCTCTAGATCAAAATGCCATGCCCTGGAGGAGTGGAGGAGAGCAGACCCTTGGTGTGGTGATAACATTTTTATTTATTTTTATGTATTTTAGTACAGGTCTACACAGACTAGACTCATAGTGATTCTCCTGTTTTCAGCCTTCCCTGAAAACAAGCACTGGGAATACAGGTGCACTTCATCATGCCAAGGCTCAGTCATTGACTCAGCACTCTCCAGGGGCAGGGCTGGCACAGTACCTGGGGATCGAACACTGGTCCCTAAGCAGGTTCTTTAGTCCATTGAGCTATCTGGCTAGCCAGCCATAATATTTTAATTTATGCTGGCTTGGAAAATCACTAGAATGTACTACAGAGAGTGCCTGCTCTTGGGTAGGCTGAGTAATGCAAAGTGAGACCAAGTTGAATTGTACCCATGAAGTTCACCTGAATCCTTTGAACTGTAATAACGGTGGAATGTGAAATATGAAATTCATGTTCCTTTGGTTTCTAAGAATATAATAGTATATCAAGATGAAATAAAGTAGTTAGTTGTTTTAAGGAAAAAATGTGAATACTCAATATGGGGCACTGGAAGAGATGGCAAGTGAATGACTTTAAAAGTTTATTGAAATACATGCCATTTAAAGAGAAATAATAGATTCAGGAAAGGAAAAGCTTAATTTCAAGCCAAAGGGAAGGGACTCTGTACTTATTTATCAATGAAAACAAAAGTTATATTCTGTACAATTTTCAAGAGTAGAGTTCAGAAAACAATTCCCTTGGATCATAGGAAAATTGTAATCCAAAGTGAGCCTTAATCTTAGCAGAAGTGTTAAACAGCACTTATTTTGGAATGGAGAAGACGTAAAGATGAACTAGTAAGAGACTGTGAAATCTTGAAAGGACCAAGCCTAAAAGTTTATCTCCTTTGAAGTATATGATTGTACACATGAATTTTTGTACTCTAGGTGACTTGCTGGTGACCCAAGGAAAACAGTAGACAGCTGCACCTATAAGCCTGGTAAATGACACTTGCTCGGTGAAAATTATTGCTGCAAGATATGGGATCATGAAGATGACAAAGCAAATATTGTTGTGCATATTTATTATGATCATGTTTTCCTGAATGGAAACAATTCAACTTCTACTGAAAGAGAAATATGAGGCAGGAAGCATAGTTTCAGTGAACTATGAATTCTGGAATAGTTTTTGAAAATAATTTTAATAGATAGGGTCTTTTTTCCCCAACACATGAGACTAAAAAGAACAGAATTTAACTGCTTGTCTTTTTTCAAAATCCTAATTCCAAAATGGAAAGCAGCTGGTTGGTCATTTTAGTTGTTTTCTTGAATATTCTCTTTATTCATTACCTTTTGTTTTCTGTAAACTATTAAATAGACTAAAAGTAAATACACTCACAAATGTACCGCAAATGAACTTTAGTTGAGAAATTCTCAGCAAGTTAGCTCTGTCTGGTACAAAAACAGTGAAATTTCCAAAGTACTACAAGAAAATTCTAGTATTTATTATTTCTCTTTCATTGATGAGGTACTATTTTATATTAGAAATTCGCTTTTCTGTGCAAAAGATTAAAATCATTGGCTCTAGCTTATGAACTTGTTTTCCAGTCATTGTGTACAAACTATCACAGAGAACTGAAGAAATCTCTCATACCTAAGTACTCTGAATTTTCAGTGAGCTCCACACCACAATAAAGAGCATAGTGAAAAACAATAATGCTAAATTGTCTTCATCACCATCCCTTTCAGATAAATTTCATGAGCGTGTGAAAAATTAAAATCAAAAAGAACTTTTCAAAGAAACATCTTTGTCTTTTATGTTTGTTTCCAAGGCCCTAACACGTGGAGAGGGTGCTAAATCAGTCCTTTATTATTGTAATCAGTAATAACACAAGGAAAATGAAGCCCAAAGAAAGATCAAAGCAGAATGAGTGATCCATAACTGAAAGGCTTTCAGACGTAACTCGACATCTCGTCGGATGGGGGGGGGGGCTCAGTTATCTTTCAGTCTCACTTCCTCTTAATGAGTCTCACTTCCTGTTAATGAGTCTCACTTCCTGTCCCATCTTCTATTTTTTTCTCTCATCTCCCCTTTCTGGAACAAAAAGCCTAGCTGCTCCTAACTGGACAACCTGTCCCTGTGATTTCTTTCTTTTAATAAGATTTATACCTAGTTTTTGGAATTGTACTTTTTATTATTTTTATTTTTTAAAAAACTGTTAATCTAAATTTAAAAAAACCTTACACAGTTTTGCATGGATCTGTCTCATGTTAAGCCTCATTTTAAAAAGAGACACAGACAGCTATACCTCTACCAAGAACGTACAGTGACCCCCGTCCTGCTTTACGTCCGGCGCCAGATTCTTCTATCCACAGCTCCCTTCATGTTTTCAGAAGTTTCCACATCTCTAATATTTCTTGACATGGCCTCAGCTACCATCCCTGCCAGCACATTGGTTTTCCCTCATCTCAGCACCCACCCCTGACATTGCTGCTTCGCTACAATGTGACCCTCATCTAACCCTTCCTCGCTGCATCCAGTCATACAAAAGCTGGTAGGAATGTTCTGTTCACTAACATTACAGGACAGCTTGAATGTAGATCCATCTTTTCTTTCCTTCTCTCTCTCTCTCTCTCTCTCTCTCTCTGTCTCTCTCTCTCTCTCATTGCATTTAGGACAGGGTCTACAGGGTCTCATTACATAGATCAGACTCGTAATGATTCTCCTGCTTTCAGCTTCCCAAGTGATGGAATCACAGGTGTACGCCACCAGCCACCATGCCCAGTCTCAGTCACTCTCTCACTGTGCCCCAGGGGCAGGACCTGCACAGCAAGCCGGGGATCGAACCCTGGCCGCTGTGCACTCTGCCTAAGCAAGTGCTTTCGTCTGCTGAGTACCTGGCCAGCCCTAGATCCATCCTCTTTCTAAACTTCAAGTGTCATGTGATACCTAAAAATTTTCATTTTTCCATATTTTCATGGGAAACAACATATACTTAGTATAACGATGTTTAAATTAAAATCCCTAGATACCCTTTTTTGTGGATCCAGGGTGATGACTGAGATCATTCTCTAAAAATATATTGCATCTCTACATCTCATTTGTTTTCTGTTCCACAACACAGAGACCAGATATTTGGAAATTCCACAAGAACTAATTTGATTAAAGCAATAAATTCTATTTTAATTCAACAAATATTGTGTTTACTGGCCAAATTGGAGAATATAATGGTGTCTAAGGAACAAGTTTTGTCTTTCAAGAATATAAAATCAAATGAGAGAAATAGAAATATAGATCTTTCTTAATATATTAGTATATAAATATTAATTAATATATAAACTGGAAAGACAGGATATTTTTTATTGGCGAGAGTACTGGAGGATTCTGGAAGAAAGCTAGCTGTGAGTTGGCCTTATAAGACTTTCATCATACTGTAAAGCAAGCCTAACCTGGCAAGTGCAATAGCAAATGTTCTGCTTTTCTCTTCTCCAGAGTCGGACTCGTGGCTTCTCTGCCCTTTCTCCTCAGTTCTACCAAAGACCTGCTCCATAGGAAGTTCTCAGTAAATATTTGTTGAAATAATCAAGCAATAGCTATCAGGCTTCTACAAACTTTCAATACTTCTCAAATCTCTACACAGAAATAATAAACTATTGCTAAAGAAATGCCAAACAAGGCCCCCAAAATTACACACATGGAGAGAGAGAGAAAGAGAGAGAGAGAGAGAGAGAGAGAGAGAGAGAGAGAGAGAGAGAGAGAAATATTCTACTCATATCTGTCATCTCTGTGCAGCATAGATGAGACTTACAGTGTTTTCTGCATTTCAGTAGAAAGGCCACTGGCTCCTATGAAAAGCACTTCATTTGGCAGGCATAACAACAAAATAAACTGATGGTAACCAGTACTCTCTAGGAATTGAACCATCTCCTTTTCAGGTCACACCCAGCCAGTCTATGTAAATTTCATTCACGCTGGTTAAAGGATTGTGTGTAGGAATTGAGTAAATCAATGAGAGGGTGCGGAACATCGGTAGAGTGAGTGTGGCTTGTCTCACAGCCTAAAATGCAAAGCACCCAGACCCTATGCCATCATGACCACTTGTCCTTATAGATTCTCCCAAAAAGGCAAACTAGATACAGAGATCAGCAGGTGACAAACAAAGCCCAGCTTTTCTGGCAGTCATGTAAGAGTTCAGCAACTGCATTCAGAATATTCTGGCAAGCTGCGCTGTGGCACCTACGGTAGCACGAGATAATAATGGGGCATCTACTGCTCACATTCTTTCTATATTCTAAGACCCAGTATGCATTTTCAGGTAGAGGGTTTTGCAAGGCAAGCCCTGACATAATTTACCATTCAGTTCTAGACTTTAGGAAGGTGAGAAAGAAAGGAAGGAAGGAAGGAAGGAAGGAAGGAAGGAAGGAAGGAAGGAAGGAAGGAAGGAAGAAAGAAAGAAAGAAAGAAAGAAAGAAAGAAAGAAAGAAAGAAAGAAAGAAAGAAAGAAAGAAAGAAAGAAAAGAAAGAAAGAAGAAAGAAAGAAAGAAATCTGGCCAGATCTGTGTCATAGAGGCAGACTCCACCTAGATCTGCAAAAGGAAAGGCTATAATAGCCATGGCTGCTGATTTTTAAGGGTTGTCACTAAATGTGGCTGGTGAATATTCTCCACTTTAACCCATATACCAATCCTTTCTCCCTCACAAGAGAAGTCCACAAGAGTATTGTATGATAGAGGGAGAGCAGCATACCCTTTCTCGCTATAGTATTGATCATGCTCCAGCATTTGAAAACACTTTTGATTATACTTGTCTTCCAAGATGTTTGTTTAGTAGTGGATTTTCACTCTTTTAGTAAGTATTTATCAAGTGTTTTTATGTGCTAGGCATTCCAGTAGACACTAGAGATACAATGATGAAGAAAAGAATGAAGATTTCTACTTAAATAGCTTTTCATGGCACACTCGGGAATAAAGAGACGAGTCAGGCATCGCCCACAGCATAAAAGAGCTGTGAGAAAGAAAGTACAGGATGCTATGGGATAAGAAAATAAAGGCAGATGGCTTAAAACTTGTGCAAGTGAAGGTGCCAGGAATACTTCATAGCAGAATTAATAAATCTGAAGAAGGGATACATGAGTTAATCAGCCATTGCTTTTGTCTGAGTAGCAGTCATTGTTCAAACTTCTGATATCAACACCTTTCTCCTCCTTTAGGCCACTTCTCCCTTCTTATTTTCAGTGGATGAGATTTCTGGCTAAGACAACATCAACCTCATACTCCGGGAGTCATTGTCTTGTTCAGAGCTGGCCAATCAGAGCGTTGCACACCTCAGACCCTCATGATTGCTACGGCTATGAACAGTTAAGCTACACAAGTTAGACCACTGAGACTGATTGCAAGGGGATGTATGAAAATTATTGGACAGAATAACCCCTGGTTAAGTGCAATTGCTAAGCTAGTGGAAGGTAAAGCTGGGGCTTTGCAGAGACTGGGCCCACATTATATCCATGACTGAAGTGTACATTAGCAGCAAGGGATGTATGCTATTGCCCCCTTCCACCTTCTGTCAGGAAAGGAAAGGTTTCACAGAAAAGCCTCATGAGGCTCATCCCTTTGATCCTGAAGCGGGAAGTAGATCAGGTGCTCACCTTTGCCTTTGAGAGTAGCTGGACAAGGGGCCGGGGACATGGCTTAGTGGAATAAGCGCTTCCCTGGCAAGCGCAAGGGCCTGAGTTCAATCCCCGGTTCCGCAAAAAAAAAAAAAAAAGAGAATAGCTGGAAAACCAAAGAAGTAGAAATTTTAACACTGATTTAGACCAACCACAGCCCCCTCTGACAGCTCAGCACATTGCTGTACTATCTCAACTACCCAAACAGGCAAACAAACAAGCAAACAAACAACCTGAGTTTTATTAGCAGGGAAGGAAATGAGAGAAGCCACTGAGCAGGAGGACATCAAAGATTCATGGTCTTACAGCAATCTGCTAGGTCTGCCAAATCAAAGGGCCACAGACTGGATGGCTGAACAAAGGGAAATTTTTCTTCCACATTTAAAGGACATAAATCTAAATGCATGCAGTTAGCAAAATTGGCATCTTCTGGGGCTCTTTTTTTTTTTTTTTTTCCTTTCTTGAGATGGGTTCACTCCATGATTCAGGCTGGCTTTGACTCACTATATAGTCCAGGTTGGCCTCAGAAACTCAGCGATGCTCCCGCCCAGCTTCCCACGTGCTGGGATTACAGGCCTGTTTCGCCACAACCAGCTTCTTTTCTTAACTTGCAAATAGTTGCCTTCTTGCTCCGTCTTCATGCGGCCTCTCCTCTGTGGACGCATGGTCCTGGCAGCGCTCCGTGTTCCAATTCCCTCTTCTTAGGAGGACTCCGCTCTCTGCATCAAGGCCCACACTAGCAGTCTCATTTTCACTTAATCACTTCCCCAATACCCTTACCTCCAAATATAGTCACTGCAGGCAGGGCTTCCGCATGGGAATTTCCATGGCTACCATTAAGCTGTCGCAATTTGTAGCATGAATTTGGTCTTGGGTAGCTAAAGCTATGCTTTTCTATTAGCAGCATATGTTTCGAGAGGATATTTCTCTCATTGTATCTTTAAAACTTTCACAATTCTAGCTTTTAAAAATCACCTTAAACTTGTCAGAAGAAAAGACTTCCAGAGCTGGGGCGCTTTGTATTCCTTCAAGCCGTGGGGTGCACACTCTTCATGCGTTTTGTTCTTCGCGCGTGATTTTGTCACTCACCTTCATGACAGGCCTTGACTGCGCCTTGGCTCCAGTCACGGGCACTGGCGCCCCCCTCTGCAGGAGGGTGCTCTTGGGCTGCTGCTGCCCCCCGGGCTTCTGAAGCTCTGCTATGCACACAGCTGGGAGGTGCTGGGGGGCTCACAGCCCAGAGCAACGGGGAGGTAGGAGGGGGAGGGAGGCGATGGGCAGCGGCGTCTCGAACCCACGCCCTTGTCGTAGCTCCACCTCTTCCGCACGTGGGCTGTTTCAGATCCTCATTTCTCTCCCTCCCTGTGTCCACCCACACCCTTAATGCAAGCCACGGACTTCCTGAAAAGTCCCCTTCCAGCTTCTGCACGCAAAGGTATCTGCAAATTGCTCCTTGGGTACACTTTGCTGATTTTTTTTGGTTTGTTTTTTTATTGTTTGCTATGACAGTTCTATATATCAAGGATATTAACCTTTTGGGAAAATGTCAACAGAGTTGTGAAAGGGAAATATTTTATCTCTGGAATTCTATGCCATGCCGTGCCATAATGAGGTCGAAAGAAAAACATTCATGCGTTTGCCCTTAATATCTCAGAAATGCAATGTTTAGAAAGATCAATTTTATATTAGTATTTCTATAGGTTTTTAATTTGGAAATTTTATTTATACCTCCATAAAATTTTACCTGTCATTAGATGATTCCTTTGGAAGATCTCTTTAGTATTAGAAATAGAGCCCCTTTATCGCTGGCACAGTGGCTCAGGCTCTAATCCCGCATTGAGGGAGACTGGGGTAGAAAATTCTGAGGTTGAAGCACAGCAGTAGACCTTTACTTAACTCGGCAACTCAATGAGAGACCTTGTCTCAGCATAAAGCATGAAAAAGGGTGGCTGTGTAGCTCAGTGTGAGAGCCCTGGGTTCAGTTCCCAGCACGGAGAAAAGACAGGAAAAGAGGAA
>PVKA01013443.1:0-54992 GCA_004027165.1 Ctenomys sociabilis | reverse complement strand
TTTCTAGAATGGTTGGGTATGCCGACCAACTGAGAACTTTCTAGAATGGTTGGGTATGCTGACCAACTGAGAACTTTCTAGAATGGTTGGGTATGCTGACCAACTGAGAACTTTCTAGAATGGTTGGGTATGCCGACCAACTGAGAACTTTCTAGAATGGTTGGGTATGCCGAACAACTGAGAACTTTCTAGAATGGTTGGGTATGCTGAACAACTGCAACAGTAAAGTCTCAGACTCCAGCTGGAGGTGAAGTTCAGTGGCAGTTGGCTTACCTAGCATGGGCAAATTCTCAGCACTAAAAACAAACAAATAAATAGATTTCAAAAATTAAAATCTCAAACTCATACAAACAATGATAACCAGCAAGAAAATGTAATAATAGAAAGCAATATATTTATGACTTCCTCCATCTCAATTCTTAGAAAAAATTGTAACAGAAAACATGTTGGATGAGATTTTTAAAAACCTTTGCATTTCAACTGAGTGATTTAAAAGATGACTTGAATAAGTTCAATGCTAGATCATATTTCTTTACAGAAAGAGCTTAATGAGGATGTGTTCTTCCAAAGTTAATTTTTAATATATTTAGGCAACTGTTAAAGGATTTAGGATAAAATATATAGAAGAAAATTACTGATTTTTTTTTAAAAGAATGGCCTTCCCAGATGTTAAGACAAAGCTGCAGTATTACAGCATGTTAGTACTTGTGTAAACTGAATGATGAGTGTCAAAATGTAGTTACAGGAACAGGCAACAATTTAATATGTGATGTCAGTAGTGCATTTGTAAAAAACATAGAAGAAAAGAGTATTATTCAATAAGTGGTGCTAGAATAATTACTTCCAATTGGGAAAAATGTTGTTTATGCATCTCACACCAAAGAGTGAATAAAACTCCAGGCTAATTAAGGAGTTATTTTAAATATAATTTATGGGCTGGGAAGATAGCTCAGTGGACTAAGTGCCAGCTTAGGCAAGCACAGGGACTGGGGTTTGATCCCCGGCACCACATGTCACAGGCCCTTCCCTCAGGCATGCTGAGCTGGTGACCAAGGCAGGGTCTGGTGGCACACACCTATAACCCCAGCACTGGGGAGGCTGTAAACAGGAGGATCATTATGAATCTGAACTACGTAGTGAGACCCTGTTCCAAGCACATTTAAAAAAATAGTTTAAATATAATTTAGTATTTATGGATATTTTAAAAGCATCTATAAATAGATATTTTTTAGAAAAATAGAAATAAATAACAGAAAATATAAATACTTAAAAATATCTAGAATGAGAAAGAATTTTTTTACCTTAGACCTATATAAGACAAACCCTGCCAGAAAAAGAGCACTTTTTTGTATTAGAGGGGAAAATCTTAAATTTCACTTCACATCAACTCATTGGGTCACAGACCCAATCACGAAAGCTAAAATAATAAAGATTCTGGAAGAAAACGCAAGGGAATATCTATACGCCTTTAGAATAGACAAACATTTCTTAGCAAGTATATAGAAAGCCAAAATTGTAAAATAAAATTTAAGAAGCTAGATCCTATCAGAGGTAAAAACTGCAGCTCATGAAAAAGATATATCATCAGGAAGGTAAAGAGCAAGAATCATAGATCGGGAGAAAATATTTGCAGCATATCTATTTGATAAGGAACTTGTGTCAAGATTGTAGAGAGAACTCTTACAACTCAACAGTTAAAAGAAAAATAACCCACTTAAAAATGGGCAAGAGATCTGAGGAGACACTTCACAGGATAATTTGTACAAATAGACAGTAGCCAGTCGTAACCATAATGAGATACCATTATAAACACCCTAGGAAAAAAACTGACAGGCTCATGTGAAGAGTACGTGTAACTGGAACTTCCACGTGCTGATCGTGGGATTGTAAAGTGGTCAGACATCTTTGAAAACTGTTCGGCAGTTTCTGGGAAAGTTAAACATGTGTCTATCTTACAAGCCAGTGACTCCACTCCTCTGTATTCCTCCTAGGAAAATGAAAACATATGTTGCCCAAAAGGCTCACACAGAATGTTCTAGCAGCCTTATTTGTAATGACCCAAATCTGGAAACAGCTGAGGTGTCCATACATAACAGTTAACAAGCCTGGGTGTATTTGTAAATGGACGGTTTCTCAGTGATATATGCAGTCAAACTGGTGAAACGGTATTTGAACTTCGAGCTTTCATAAAAATAATGTTCTGACCTGGTAATTTCATAACGAGGAGTTCAGTTGGAGGAAAATTGTCTGAAATGCAGTGTTATTTACTGAAGCACAAAAGTTCAGCATTATAAATTGTCAGACATGGAGAGCTGTGGCCACGGGAACTATTTTGATGGGCTGCATTCAGTGTCACGATAAAATGTTTATGAACATGAAATTGAAAGGAACAGAATGCAAAACTGGTGAGGTGATGCTCTCTACAGAATGGGAGGGCTGCAGGTACAGGCCCAGCTGTGCGTAGTCCTTTGGTGAACTACCTGAAGAGCATGTTTTATTTTACCCTTTATAACTGTGGCTGCAAATCAGGCTTATGATTGCTCTTGCTTAGTGTTTTTAAAATAATAATTCAGTTCCAATATTTAAGCATTGGGATTTTTTTTTACATGCAAATTCTGATGCCTAAGTTTTCTTGAAAACTAGGAGGTCTGCTGGCTGTGCTCCCACATGGCAGCAGCCAGACCTGAACAGTGGCTGCCTTAGATGGGAAATGCGCCCTTTAATTATTTTTTTCCTACGTGGTACCTTATTTACATTATCCATCTTGCCCCTCAGGCATTTGCTTCTGAAACCCCTGATTAAACATTGAATTTAATCCTTGGATTGTATCAGAGCATCAGAGAACTCTGTGCTTTGACCACACTGCTTTGGCATTTTGCCACCACCCTACGGGATTCGTTCTTATGATTATTATAGGAAGCCGTTGACAACGTGGTTCTCTGTCTTCCACAGAGGACTTTTCCTTTGCACTCAGTGCCTCCAAATACCTATGTTTCTCCCCAGCCATTACTGTCACTACTTTAATCTCATGAACATCACTCATTCTATGGCCTGTATCAGTCCTGGCTGCTGGGAAGATCAGAGCCAAACTGTTCATAGCATGCAGTGCTGTGTGCCAGAGCTGCAGACATGTGGTGTGTGTGACAGGAAGAGTGGTCGCTTATGAATTCAAGCTTTAGCAGTGTCTTATGGAGTTTTCCCAAAAGTAGACCCTGAAATGAGAATTCATGTGCAAGGGTGTCTTGGTTATTCTTCTCTCGTTGGGGGGACAAATCCCTGACACCCAAAATGAAAGAAGGAAAGGTTTATTTAGCTCACAGTTAGTGGAGGTTTCAGTCCATACTCAGCTGGCTCCAAGGCAGAGTGGCACATGGCTCAGAGCAGCCATCCATGGCGGTAGCAAAGAGCAGACAGCAAAGCGAGTGGCAGCAGCTCAGGCCACAAGCTAGCCTCTCTCCCCTCCTGACATTGTAATGCAAATTATCCACCCCCAGAGCCGGGGTGTAGCACCCACACCTACAATCCCAGAATTGGATCAAGAACCAATCACAAACTCCAGAAGCCACCCCATGACTATATGAGGTCTCAGGCAGACAACAAGACACAAACTTTAAGAAAGGGGTTTATTTGAAAAGCATCCGCAATGTGTAATAGAAGGGTCACACTTGGAATGTCTGTCATTCTGGTCTGCTAAATACATGCTTCTTGTCATGACATACCAATTATTACCATACTGTCTCACAAGTAAACATTTTTTTTATGGATAATAAATGAGAAAAAGAAGACACAAGAAAAAAAAGGTTACAGGACGGTCCTGCTATAATGCTATACATGGTTAGATTTATAAATTTCTGTGTGAAAATATGTATTTATTTCTATTTTTAAAAATCTTTTTTCCTCATATTTTATAAAAGGACTTAAAGTTCAATACATCAATACCTGATGGAAAATACCTGTTCCACACAATGCCTAAGATGTTTGATATTTAAACAAATAGTGAGGGTAAACTGAACTGCATATATTGCAGGGTAGCAATCAGCTTTTCTTCTGGAGGGTTAATAACCTAAGTTTGCAGATCAAAAATTGGAGAAAAGGGAAGGCTGCAAGGTCAGCTAACATTTTGGCCCTAGCCTTTCAAGGTCAGTGAAGACTCAGGACATAGGAGAACCTGTACTGTAACATCATGGAACTCAGTTGTGTCCCAAATTTTCTGATCAATGAGATTATGGAGCCACAGAGGAGTGAGATCAATGATGTATAGTGTACCTAAGGAGAGTCACATGGAGAGAAAACTTTCTCTCAGGCTTTCACAGAGAGCAAATTGGTCAAGCAAGTGCCGTGACTCATCCACATGGCTGACACTGACAAAGGATCTATAAAGTGAGGTACAGAGTTACAGGATAAATCCTGAGAGGACTTGACTGACCTTATCAGATACAAAAGTTACATTTCTTGTTACATAGGTCTTGCTTTATCTTTGTCTTAACCATCCAGCAGAAAAGTATTAAACAAGGTATATAAAGTAAAGCCATATTAACATGCTGAGCTATAAAAGGCTCTAATCAACAACTTCTGTGGATAACCCACTACTATTGTGGACTGCTGAACTGTGTTGAAGTGTTTTGCTGAATTCAAGCAACTATAATATTTAAATTCCAATAGAATACCCATTTCTGACAGGACTAAACAAAAAAAGGGATACAAAGGAAGGGCCATTTTCTATTTGTATATACAGAATACTTAGGATAGATCTGCAGCTACTTTTGCTTAATTCTATGAGAAGAAAGATGGGTAATAATAATGTTTGGACATGATAACCTGTCTGCTTCTTGTACTATGGACAACCACTAGGAAAATAACAATGTGAAATGTATTCATTATTGAAACTGTCCTATTTTTAAAAAAAATGAAAAGCACTCCTGGGAGAAACCAGTCTGGGAGACCCTCATGCAGGCAGAAAAGGGGAAGAAGCCAGTCCAGGTGGGATCTCAGGACCATGGAGAGTAGCTTCCCGCGGCCAGCACCGGGCCTCTCTGTAGTAAGTGAGGCCTTGCAGATTTGAATCCCTTTGGGTATGAGCCCCTGGCCACCTGCCTTTCAGCACCTTTGGCCAAAGCAACTCAGGTGGCCTGGGCCAGTCCTTTGGGAAAGCTCTGGGAAGAAATGTTTCCAGAAATAGAAAGAGGGCCCCAGTCAGTCTGAGCAGAGCACCACAGTGCACATTACCTGGTGATCATTTCCAAGAAAATAGGATTGTGCACGATTATAATGCTTTTCAAATACATTTTTGTAATGCTCACATTTTCTACATTATTGAAATCTGTGGTTCTGTGACCTGAACAAAATCTAAAGTCAAAGATTAAGTCGTGTGTCTTCCCTTAGCTACTATTCTTTCTTCTTCCTTTTTTTTTTTTTTTTTTTTTTTTTTTACTAAACTTCCCTTAAAGGAAAATTTAGGATAAATTTTATTTTTCTTTTCACAAAGGCAGTACATGTTGACTGTTGAAAGGACAGAAGATACAAGCCGGGAATACAGCCTGCAACGCTGGCACGTGGGAGGCCAAGGTGGGATTGCTGTTAGCTCAAGGCCACCCTGAGCTTCATAGAAATTCAAGGCCCTATTTAGCAAGATCCAGTATCAAAAAATAAAGAAAGAAGAAAATATAGATAAATAAAAATACACCAACACTTTCCAATCCCAGCACCAAAGATAATCATTGTAAGGATATTCTTCTAGCATATATGTCAGATAAAAATTAGAAATTATTGTAAGTGCTTTCTTTAAAAATTTGTAAATGCACTTTTAATTTTGAGACTAATTTTTAGATTTACTCTCAGTTCCATGTACCTTTCCTTCTGTTAAACACCTGTTTTTTTTTTTCTTTGGTACCAGGGGTCGAACACAGGACATTGCCCTTGCTGGGCAAGTGCTTAAGCCACTGAGCTATCTCCCCCACCGAAATACCTGCTTTTTACACTCTACTTTTAATGTCCACTTTGCCATTTGGTAGACCCTCATCTCAACATCATTTGTAAGGAGCTTGTATTCTTTTATAGGGACACAGCACAATTGAGCTACCCACTCCTGTTTTCTCAGACATCTGAGGTGTTTCTAACTTCTCACTTTTTATAAATGTGTCTTACTGAGGGTTTTTAGAATTGTGTGGTCCAATGGCTCTTCATACCTGCCGATTTTCCTGGTACAACAGCCTTTTAGGGAGTTGGCACATATGCATCATGCATCTTAATTTCTTTCCATCTCCTGCTCTTCCTCTTCCTCCTCCCTCCATCTCTTGGCTTCCTTCCTATTTAAGAAAGTTCTGTCTCCTACTTCCTATTATCTCTTACCTTTATTTTGTTCCTTATTTATATTTAGCGTTTCTCATGTAAGAGTAACTATGACATTTGAGCTTTTGTGTTTGGCTTATTTCTCTTAATATTATGGTCTCTGAGCACATCCATTTTCCTACAAATGATTTAAGTTTATTTTCAAGGTAGAGCAGCACTGTACTGCAGGTAAATATCACATCGTTCTTGCCCGTTTGTTTTTTGATGGGCAGATAGGCTGCTTCAAAGACATAGCTATCACGAATTATGCTCCTAGGAGTGTGCATCTATGTGTATCACTTAAATATGATGTCCTGGACCCTTTTTCGGAAGACACTTAGAAGGGAAATATCTGGGTTTAATGGAATTTCTGGTGTTAGTTTTTCAAGGCATCTCTATACTGATTTCCTTGGTGGTTGAACCAGTTCACATTCTCACCAACCATGTAGAAATGTCCCCTTGTTCACACAGCTGACTTGGCATTTGCTATTTTTTTCTCTGGCAGAACCAAGGATTGAACTCAGGCCCTTGTGTTTGCCAGGGAAGCACTTATTCCACTGAGCCATCTCCCCAGCCCGGGCATTTGCTATTATTTGATATCTTGATGAAGGTCATTTTTCTGGGGGTAAGATGTAATCACAGTGTTGTTTTCAGAAGTGCTTTTTTTTTTTTTTTTTTTTTTTTTGGCTGGCTCAGGAGGCCTTCAGGGCAAGTCTGGTATGGGGTGAGGGTCTGGGGATGGAACCACAGCATCCTGATTACTTTGTTTAAGAAGTTACTTAACTGAGCTAATGGGCAGGTCCCCCCCCCCCACAGTGTTGTTTTAATCTTCCTTTCTCTAATGGCCAGTGATATTGACTGTTTCTTCCTATAATTATTGGCCATTTATCATTCGTCTTCTCTGAAGTATCTAATCATTTAATTTGCTCAGTTTTTGATTGGGTCTTTTATTTTGTAGGTTCTAATTATTTGAGCTTTTCCTCCATTCTGGATATTACTCCTGTGTCTCAGGAATAAAGGACCAATTTTTCCAAATCTATGGGTTATCTCTTTATTCTCTGTTGGTTGTTTCTTTTGCCGTGCAGAACATTTTTAATTTTCTAGGATCCTATCTGTTGATTATCAGTACTTTTTTTTCTGTGCATTCAGGGTTCTGCTCAGAAAGTCCTTGCCTAAACTGTAACTTCAAGAGTTTTACCTATTCTGCCTTACAGCAGACTGTTTTAGCATTTAGATCTCTAAGCCACTGTGATTTTCGTTTGGCACACGGGTCTAGGCTCAGTCTTCTGCATGTGCACAGTCCATTTTCCCAGCACCATTTATTAAGCAGGCTACCTTTCCTCCAGTGTATGGTTTTGGCCCCTTTGCCAAAGATTCTGTGGCCGGAAGTGCATGGGGCTGTGCTTGCATCCTGCGGTTGAGCATTGGTCCACATGTCTGTTTTGGTCTCAGTACTATCCTGTTTTTAATCACTGGTTTTATAATAATAAGTTCAAATCCAGGATTGTGATGCCTCCCCTTTTATTCTTGTTATCCGGGATTGTTCTTGCTAGTGTGGGTCTCTTCTGGTTCCATATAGATTTAAAAATTGTTTCCTCCAGTTCTGTAAGGAATGAAATGTGCATGTTAGTTTTGGAAGTATGGCCATTTTGACTAAATTCATTCTGCCTGTCCAGGAATGGGGAATCTCTATCTTCTTTTTTAAAGAATATTTATTTATTTACTACAGGGTCTCGTTATGTAGCTGGGACTCATGGTGATCCCTCTGTTTCAGCCTCCCCCCATGATGGTATTACAGGCAAGCACCATCACGCTGCATTTCAGTGGCCTGCTTGGCATGCCCAGGGTTTGGGGGCTGGCACAGCGGGTAGTACAGGGGATTGAGCTTGTGCTTGCCAGGCAGGCACTTAGACCACTGAGGTGGAGACAAGCCTCTTTCTGTCCCTTGTATTGGATCTAGTCTCCCAGGATTAGGGTGGTGCCAATCCAATAGTGGACTGATCCATCCATCACCCACCCCTAATCTCAGTACCCTTAATCCCAGTATTACATGATGAATTAGTCATGCACTAGATTCTGCCACCTCCAAAAAACCAAAAACCAAAAATAAGCCCCACCAAGACATATGAGGCTTTGAGGGTACCTCTAGACACAAGCTATATTAGTGTCACTGAGGATTCTATATGGGGTAGGAAGCCTGTGGCCCATCAAGATGGTCCAGCCACTAACACAGGGCTCCCTGGCTTACCTCTATGCTGACCTCCTCTCCCCCACTCCCCTCCAGAACTTTCTGGAGTCTTTTCCCAACCCAGTAGGGTAAGGGACACAGCACGGTATTTTAGTGACTCATAAATCCAGTGCACTCATATTTGAGACAAAAGTCTCAAGAAACAAGCTTAACCTAATACAGTCAGCCCTCCATCTGCAGATTCTGCATTTGTGAATTCAGCCAACCTCAGACCAGATAATGTTTAGGGGAAAAATTGCATCTGTATTAGATATATACAATGTCTTTTCTTGTCACCATTCTCTAAACAATAGTTTTTTTTAAAAGCTATTTTTATAACATCTACATTGTACTACATATGAAAAGTACTCCAGATGTGATTTGCATAGGTTCTATGGCCTTTTATGCATGGTCACAAAACAATGACCTCTTCCTCTTCCTCTTCCTCTTTCTCTTTCTCCTCCTCTTCCTCCTCTTCCTCCTCCTCCTCCTCCTCCTCCTCCTCCTCCTCCTCCTCCTCCTCTTCTTCTTCTTCTTCTTCTTCTTCTTCTTGTCCTTCGTCTTATTCTTAAGGTCCCTCTATGTACTTCAGGTTGTCCTTGAACTTCCAGCAATCCTCCTGCCTCATTAATCAATTGGATACAGGGTCTCACTATGTAGTTCAGACTCATAGCAATCCTCCTGTCTCAGCCTCCCCAGATTATAGGCATGTACCACCGTGCCCAGTTTAGGAGCCAGCACAATAGGTTCCAAGGCTGTGGCATGGCATGTAGTACTGGGGATCGAACTTTGGTCCCTGTGCTTGCCAGGCAGGTGATTAGACTGCTGAGCTATCTCCCCAGCCCTCATTAATTAATTTTTAAAAGTATAAATTATATTAAATACATAAGAATTTCAAGCATCTAAAGATTTTGGTGTTCTTGGAAATTCTAGAATCAGTCTCCTATAGGTACTGAAGGATGATTGTATCAAATATGTTCTGACCTCCCCTCTCCTCTCCTATCCCTTCCTTTCCCCCTCCTCTCCTGTCATCTCCCTCTCCTGTCCTCTCCTGTTCTCTCCTCTCCCTCTCCTCCTCTCCCCTCCCTCTCCTCTCCCTCTTCTCTCCCTCTCCCTCTCCTTCTCTCCCCTCCCTCTCCTCTCCCATCCCTCACCTCTCCCCTCCCTCTCCTCTGCCCTCCCCTCCCTTCCCCTCTCTTCCCCTTCCCTCCCCTCCTCTCCTCTCCAGGCACCCCGAGGAGAATGGGGTGTTGGTCGGAGGGATGATCAGAGTTGAATGCTCCTGGGAGGCCCAGCGAGCCGCAGAGGTCAGCTGGGAGGGCTTGGGGCAGTCTGTGGATAACTCCATTTCATTGAATTTCAAACTGACACTTCTTGTCAAGGGACACTTCATTGGTCTCTGCTGACCATTTTGGCAGGAAGCCCAAGAGGAACAATGGCCCCTTTTCTCTGAACAGTTCTTAGGGCCACCTCAGAGAGCACCAGGGCTGGGAACTGAGGGTGGAGAGAGCAATTAGGAAGGAGGAGGAGCAGGAGTGCGTGTGGATTTTCAAAGGTCAGCGGGAGTATGATTAGCGCACGCCTGGAGATTTATTCCAAGTGTCTTTCCTGACTGGAAAAACAACAATAAAAGAAAAAAAAAACCCACACAAGCCCACAAGTAGGGTAGAGGTTGAAGAACACTTTAATTCATAAGGAAAAAAGCTTGAATAATTGATGCTGCCACCACGCCAAAGATAATTCGTCCCCCTCTCTATCTCATAGAGACATTTAGCATTGATTGAGATCAAAGTGTTAGGGACCCCCGCTGCCAGCCCGAAAGGCAGAACTCACAGCGGCCTTTCTCTGCTCTGATAATCTCGTCTTTATGTAGTTAATAAACTGCACACTTCAGTCAAACTATGTCATTACAGAAGACTTAGGGAGCTAATAATTTAAAAGCGAAGAATCGCCTCTGTTCTTCACTTTGAACTAAACAACATTCTGTTGAATGAGGAGGACATCAAAGTCTTGTCACTATTACCAGTGTGGAGCCAGCAGAAAGGCCCCACAGAGTGGGTACTTCAGTAGTCAAGGGGGAAGGAAGAGCTGGAAAGAGAGAAGATTAAAGATATCGAGTGCGCGACCCAAAGGCGCTACCAGGTGTTTTTATTATTATTATTTGTGCTGGGGAGCATCAGGTGACCTGCTCATCAAAGCCTGTTCTCCTGAAGCGAGCCAGCCCAGGACGTCGTTCTCCGCCTTGGCCCTGCTTCGCACTCTCGCAGCACCCTTGCCTCCTGCGCTCGGCCTGCCCTCACTCTGGCCACCCCGGCCTCCCAGGGTTCTGTTTTCACGATTTCTTGGCCTTTCTCTGAGTCAGATATACCCGGCTCTGTGCGGCTGCTGAACCCCGCCTCCCTGCCTTCCTTGGGAATGCATCCCGTGTACTTCTGTTGGGGGAGAACCCCTCTGAAGGGAGGTTCTCTGGGATGGAGAACCCCATCCTACCAGCACACCTATGTCCTGCAGGGCTGTGCTGTCTGGTAGGTGTACAGTGTGACAGTGCTATGTAAGGCCTTGTCCTGCCCCCACTCCCCACTATCGGGAGGGCTCTTGGGACAGGTGCACTAAGGGCTAGAACTTTCCCATAAGTCATTTACTCTTAGAAAAAAACTATATCAAAGGGAAACATGCAGGACAGATGTGAAGAAGGATCCAGCACAGCTGTGGCTGTTGAGGTCTGCCTGGTCTTTGCCTGGCAGTCTGGGAGCTATGGGCTGTGAAGAACAAGGTGACTGCTCCTTAAGGTAAGGGGTCTAGCTTTGTGCCCTTAGTCAGTCAGCTGGTGGCTGGGGCAGCCTCTTGGGCTTGGGCTGGCATTTCAGGCGAGTCCCACCTGAGTGGCTCCTGTAAGCCAAGGACAATTTGCCAGATAAAAGCAAGGCTCTGAGTCCTTTGCAATGAACACTTAGGGATCTGGGAGACAAGACAGAGCTCGCCCTTCAGAGGAGCTCTGGGCAGCGCATGAGGGATGGCCAACTGAATCACTGGAAGACTGTAGAAAATGTGCAAGTGACTTAACTCCGAAGTTTTTAAGACTTTTAACCTGGGGAAACATATCATGAGATTTAAGAAATTCTGTCGTCCTTATCATCATCTTTGTCTCTCTTCGTTGAACAGGGGTTGGCTAAGTGCATTGCATATATTATCTCATTTATTTCTTCTCACAAGTCTGTGAAGGAGTGTCCCGTCCAGCGGGTCAGTCAACGCAGGTCACCTAGGGGAGGAGAGGGGACTGACGAAGACAAAGAACAGGTGCGCGAGAAATGGAGACAAGACAGGATTCTGATCAAGTCTCGTTTATTCAAGGAAGCGATACAGCTTATATAGCAGAGGGGAGGGAAATCAACGTCACTAATGACGAAGGTATATTAGGGTAATGCTATAGGCTAACAATACTCAGGTGATCAACTAAAGGAGCACGTGACAGGAAGTCTAACCAAAGGAACACGAGGCAGGAAGTCATGATGCAGCAATTCTACAGGAAGTGTAACTTATATCCATAAAAGGAATAGAAACGAAGGCTTCTGGACTACGGTGCCCTCCACAAAGGAGTGTATCTAATAAATCAGAAGCATCGAGGCTTATCGAGGTTCTTACCCTTATTGTAGAGTCCACAGTTGGAGAGTCATGTCCAGGGGATGTTCACCAAAAGATTATTTATAGTAGACATAGAAATGACCTCCTTCTCCATCACAGAAAAGGCCACAGAAAGTCAAGTGATTGGTTCGACTGATGGCACAGTGTATGGTTAATGAAAATGCTGTAATGACATAGGTGGGTTCACAGTGCATCAGGAAGCAGAACAGTTAGGCCACAAGGTTGCATTGTACTAGTGTGTGTGTGTGTGTATGTGTGTGTGTGCGCGGTGCACACGCACTTGTGGTATTCTTAAAACATTAAGTGAGAAATATATCCACTCAGGGAGCACAAACACACATTTTTTATGTCTGTATTTCCTTTTACCCTTTGATAAACCTTCTCCTAGCCCTCTTGTCTTCTGAATTAGAGTTCAGGGCTCTGGTGCTTTTTACCACCAGGGAGGGAAGGGCAGTAGCAAGCAGTGCAGAAAGCCACTGGGGACTGCATTGAAGAGACTGAATTCTGCCCACAGTGGGAGCAGAAATCAAGGTCTGCCGCCAAAATGGAGCAGCAGCCTGGGATTTATGGCCATTATTTCTGCCCAGCCAAATAGTAAAAGGGCCATGGCACAAAATTATGATTCACTGGTCATCACAGAGTGATGTCCGTTTCTTTCTTGGTGTTCTCTTTGGTGCTTCATGCTTTTTGCAATGAAATATTAATTTTGAAGGGTTTTTGATTATGTGTGTAAATATAGTTACTAAGGCTTGACCTCTGGGCCTTGCACATGCTAGGCAAGAAATCTATACCTGAGCTATAGTGCCAGATTAATTGTGAAGTCTGTAAAGGAAATTAATTTGAAACTTTCTACTACTTCTTTACCAACAATGACCATATTCGCTTACATTCATTAAGGAAGTTGAATGCGGTGGGCCTCGGGCTGCTGCTGCTTTATGTTATTCTAGTCATTCTTTACAATTAGCCTGTGAGTTTGGTATTATTATTACCACATTTTACAGATGAGAAATCTGAAGTTCAAAGAAGCAACTTACCTGAAGAGGCAGGAAAAGTGCTGATACTTCAGGTGCCTCTGACTCTGGGTCCCGCGCCTTGGTCATTCACCCCACTGTCTCTCAGGGAAACTTTTTCTGCTCAACGCAAAATTAGCCAAAGCACTCAGGGATGGGGTTTAAAAGTGCGAAAGCACAGGTGCAGAGCAGAATGGGCCTCACCAATAAACTGAGGAGCACATCCGAAGGGCTGGCCAGCGTGCGACCTAAGGACACGGCTGTCTCTATAGTGAGGGACAAACAGTGTGGCTTGGCGATCCTATTGATGCAACAATGGAAAGCCTGTGTTTTAAAGGAATTGAAGTAAAAGACAAAGGCAGGTGAACTGCACCAACACTGATCTACCCACTGTAATTTCCAAGCCAGGCAGTATGTTTAAGGTATGTTTTCATTGAAGTTTGACATAGAGAAAAACATAGATGAATTTTCTACATAACCAGCACCCTGGTCAAGAAACAGACATTCCACAAAATCTAGCCACCCCCTTAGGCCCACAAACTATCATTTCCCCCTTCATAGAGGAGGAAGTGATCCTGATTTCTAACACTTTAAGTTAGTTCGGCTTGTTTTTGAACTGACATTCTATAAATGGATCATATGGTGTTTGTGAGATTTAACGTTTCTATGTAAGAAAATGTGTGTTTGTGCTCCCTGAGTGGATATATTTGTCACATGTGAGCATAGAGAGGGAAATTTAATATCCTGTGCATGGATATAGGTATCGTCTTGGAGTAGATAGAGTAGAATTTACCCATTCTGTAATAAGCACTCGATTTTTTTCTCTTACCACTTCTCCTCCAGCCCTCCCTCCCCTCTTCTCCTCTCCCTTCCCTGTTCCTTCCCTCTCTTCCCTTTCCATTTCCTCTTATGCTCCTTTCTCCTTTCCTCTCATTGTCCTTTTTTCCTCCTTCATATTATTTAATCAACAAACGTAGGAGTTCAATTGCTCATCAGAGAGCATATGTGTATATTCTACATTGCTAGATACCGTAAGAAAGTTGTCCACAGTGCGTAAAAAAATTTCAGTTACTTTTCTTCTTCACTGATGCTTGGTATTTTCTATCTTAGTAGGTATGTCATGACAGTGCCTTGTTATCTTTGAAAGGTCAAACCGTGGCAGCTGAACCCATGCAGAACCAGACCAGAACACTGACATGAGTAAAGCAGGTTTATTGGAAGCTCATGCAGAAGACTGTCTCGTGGACCAAGACAGCAGTGAACAAGGCAAAGCACAGGGATTTTAAGGAGTGGGGAAGGGGTTGTGGCTGGAACAGCTGCATCACAAGAGGACATCATTTTTCTTCTTTACAGCGTAATTCTTCTTAGGTCGGAGGGAAGTGAACCAAGACCAGCACAGGTCAAGGGGAAATGAGCTCAGACCAGAGTACAATCCAGGGCAGGGTTGGGGCAGGGTGCCTAAGGAAACCAAGAAGGGGAGGCAGGGTGCCCGGGAAGCCTTGAGTTCTGACCTATCAGTCTTAATGAAGTACGTGAATCCCTTTCATGTGTTTTTTTTTTTTTTTTTTTTTTTTAAGGTATCTATCATTTTAATAATGCTGTTTCAATTCAAATTTCAACCAATACTTTGGTGAATTTAGCATAATAACCATGTGGTATATTTACAGGTGGCAATTTCTAAAGGAATATTACAAATAGAATGATACAATTTTATTGTCAGAATGTACTAAGGATTATACTACAAAATCTACACTTGGTTGCTAAATAGGCCGAGAGTTAATAAACTAAAATGCCTTGTTGCACTCATCATAGTTGACGTCAGAACAAAATCTTTGACTATCGGGTGAAGTTTTGTTTCTTTTGCAATACTTTCCTCAAGTTGTGTTTTCAAAAAACACAGTCCCCCAAATGTCATAGATGCTTGGCAGGGACTGGGGATAGTGGAAGTTTGAATATCTTATTTAATTTCTTTTTTAAAAAATTTATTTTATTTTATTGAGACAGTTTCAAAGCTGATTAATAGGGCAATTTCAATAATTAGTACTTTTTACAAGAAATTTATAGAAGATATAGTTCCTTTCTTGTGTTAATAGCCATCTGGATATATTTTTGTGTGAAGTCCTGTTTAAGTCTTTTGCAGAGTACTATTTTAAAGAATAGTTTCTATGAGCTGTGATCCAAATATATGGTGTACATTTAAATAAAATTTTTATTACCATGTAAGACATTATTAATCTCCAAAAAAACCCCACCCCTCTCTCACCTCAAAGATATTTAGTCCATAATTTTCACCACTTTTGGAAGCAGTTCTGAATGTCCTCTTTCATGAGTATCTTCATGAGGTGTGATCAAAAATAAGGTAAATGCTTTTCCTGAGTGCCATCCAATAGAAATTCAGGCTCATGAAAATATTACAGTGTGTTCTCTCCACCTCCGTTATTGAGGCCTGCGCCATGCAACTTTGGATTCTCACCCAAAGTCAAAAGGACCCTAAAAGGTAAACATTTTGAAAGGATTTAGTACCTTGAGCAGTCCAGACAGCACAAGTTGACACTCATCGGAGATGACTTCCCAAAATGACAAGAACAGGGCTGGGAGATAGCTCAGTAACCTAAGTACCTGCCTGGAAAGTGTGAGGACCCCATGCCGCACTGGCCTCGCACCGTGCTGGCCACTGAGACCGGGCGTGGTGGCACATGCCTGTAATCCCAGCGCTCGGGAGACTGAGACAGGAGGATCTCTGTGAGTCTGAGCTGCATAGCGAGACCCTGTACCAGATAAATAAAATAATATAAATGAATAAATAAAAGATTTTTTAAAACAATGACACAAACAATGATGCATGCTTGAAGAAAAGGAAACACTTTTGAGAAGATTAATGGCAATGTATCTTTTACTGTAATGACTTTTAAAAAATGCAAACACCACCCATATTGTGGGCAGAGCCCCAGGAGCAAACCACTCTGAAGGGTAACCTCCTTTCTCAAAAATATCAACAGACCATGGATTTGTGGATTTATTTGGGGGCCTCTATTCTGATCCACTGGCCTGTATGTCTGTCTTTATGCCAATATTGTGCTGTTTTGATTTCTACAGCTTTGTAATAGATTTTTATTCTCTCTCTCTCTCTCTTTTTTTTTTTTTTTTTTGTGGAACCAGGAATTGAACTCAGGCCCTTGAGCTTGCCAGGGAAGCGCTTATTCTACTGAGTCATCTCTCCGGCCCTGTGATAGATCTTTAAATCAGGTACTATGATGCCTCCACTTTTGATTTTGACTTTATTTGTTCTGGCTGCTTGAGCTCTTTCCTAATTTCATAGAATTTTTAGCATTTTTCTATTTCTCTGAAGAATGTTAATGGGATTTTCAATAGAAATTCCATGGAGTCTGTAGATAGCTTTGGGTAGGGGGGGAAATTTCAATAATGTTAAGTCTTCTAGCCTTCAGTGTGGAATATTTTTGCACTTATTTGTCTAATCTTCAGTTTCTTTAATTAGTTTTCAGTATGAAGCTCTCTCACCTCCTTGGTTAAATTCTTTTAATTAAATTTTAAATTTTTATCAGTACATGTTTGCAGTAATACAATTTACAACATTGTGTGGAATAGATGCTATATGTATGTAATAAATCTGTTTCTCTTTTTTGATCCTTTTCCTTTCCATCCTCCATCCATCTCTCTCTGTTCCTTTAATTCCCTTTTCCCCATTTTAATTCTTATTGATAATATTAATCTTAGCTCTTATATATGACACACATTATTTATATTCATTGAGGTTATTAGGTTCCTGTACATGGAACATTCTTTTTCTACATATTCCCCTTTTTCCCCTCCTCACCTTGCCCTTGGTTTTCTGGGTCCCTTCCTTTTTCTGGGACCCTTTAATCCTTTCCTGGAGTTGTAGGTACAGGGAAGGATTTTCTAAACAGAACCACAATTGCACAAGAAATAACAGTAAGAGTCAACAAGTAGGATTACATCAAATTAAAAAACATCTGTAGAGCAAATGAATTAATTAGCTGAGTGAAAAGGAAACTACAGAATGAGAAAAAAATGCCATTTCTTCCTCAGACAGAAGACGAATTGCCAGTATAGTATATACAAAGAATCTTTTAAAATTAGATCACCTAAAATATTTTTAGTACTGAGCCAGCCGGATAGCTCAGCAGACTAAAGTGCCTGCTTAGGCAGACACAGAAACTGGGGTTCGATCCCCAGTGTGCTTTGATGGCTCCACCCCCAGGACAGGCTGAAACAGGGACTGAGACTGGGGGTGGTGACATTCGCCTGTAATCCCAGCACTTAAGAGGCTGAAAATAGGACGATTACTATGAGTCTGATCTGTAGTGAGACCCTGTAATACCCTGTACTAAAGTGCATTAAAAATAATAAATATTTTTAGCATTAGAAATTGAATTCAAGGCTTTGTACGTACTAGGTGAGTGCCCTGGCACTGAGCTGCCTTGTTTGAATTTATTCCTAAGTGTTTCTAACTTTCATGAAGGTGAAGTTAGACAAACATAGTGGTCCTTTGTGCCAGAATAGGTAAGTCAGGGTGGCTATTCTTATGTCTTCTTTAGAACCTTTCTTCCCTTCTTCCTTCTTTCCTTTTTTCTTTCCTTCCTTCCTTCCTTCCTTCCTTCCTTCCTTCCTTCCTTCCTTCCTTCCTTCCTTCCTTCCTTCTTTCCTTCCTTCTTTCCTTCCTTTTTTTCTTTCTTCTTTCTTTCTTTTTCTCTTTAACATAGTTGGTTTAGGATTTCACTGCCCAGCTCAGGCTCATAGCGATTCTCCTGTTTCCAGCCTCCCAAGTGCTGGGATTACAGGCATGTGCCACTACGGTGGATCTCAGTGACTGGCTCTGCATGCCCGGGGGTGGGTCCGGCGCTGCATGTGGTGTTGAGGGGTCAAACCTTGGTTCCTGCACTTTTGCCTAAGCAGGCACTTAGTCTGTTGAGCTATCCTGCTAGCCCTCCTTTCTGTTTTTTGAAATATTCCTTTTTTATTCTCAGCCAGCCACCACGTCCAATATGGCCTGATCAATCAGAGGAATCAATGTGATTTTCTGGGCCAAGGTCAGGACCCAAGCCAGACCTATCAAAGTTAAGTGAGATTTCAGGGATGGCGAGATAGCACAGCAAGCTAAGCGCCTGCTTAGGCTAATGTAGGGACCGGGGTTTGATCCCTGGCACCACATGCTACACTGGCCCCAACCCTGGGCATGCTGAGCCAGCCATCAAGACCAGGTGTGGGGGCACACAACTGTAATCTCAGCACTAGAGAGACTGAAAGCAGAAGGATCACTATGAATTCGAGCTGCCTAGAAAGACCCTGTACCAAATACATTAAAAAAAATTGAGTGAGACTTCAGCTAAAATGACCAAGAAGCACATCCATCTTTTTCACTATGAAAAAGCACCAAATAAGCTTGGAGATCCTTGCAGTGTACCTTCCTACAGCTCCATCTGCTAAATCCTACCCAAGGATGAGGCCAAAACTCAAGAAAGCAACAATGAGAGATGAAGACAGAAGCTTTCTGACCACACTGTCTCTGGATCTGATCTCAGCTAGGCACAGAGACAAACTTACCCTGGGGTTTTGGGTTTCAGTGTAACAATAAATTCCTTATGAGGCTTAAGCCAGGTTCAATTAGTTCTTTAGTCACAAGAGCTCTGACAGGAATTGAATCAGAAGTTTGCAATATTCTCCTTGGAAAAAAAATTTTCAAGGTTCCAAAGACACGGAATTATCATCTCAAGTATCTCCCCCTCCTTCAGAATAGGCAAAGTGGCACCAAGGGTGGGCTTGGAAAGAAACAGGCTCATGGTGGTAAGACTTGAGTAGCTAAGAAACGGCAGGATGTGCTAGGCTGATTCTGTAATGTTTCTGGTCAGTTTTCGTATGCCAGTTCCTCAGCCCATGCAGACTGCTACAACAAAATGCTACGAATGGGGTGATTTATAGACAATAATATTTCTCACAGTTCTAGAAGCTAGAAAAGGCTACAGCCACCAGCAGGCCTAATGGGCTGAGCAGGACTCACTTTCTGTTTCATCCAGGACGGTTTGCTCACGTGTTGGAGAGGTGATGCCACTGTGCAGGCCTCTGCCAGAGGCACCTAACTCTGCCTTGATGACCTCACCTCCCAAGGCCTCCACCTGATGGTACATGGCGGTCACTAGATTTCAACACGCGAGTTCTGGTAGAGGGCATACGAGTGTCAGCCCATAGCAGATATGGAACTCTCAGCAGGAAAAACAACCATTAGTCTAAAAGTTTTTTCCTTCCATCCCCTACCTTAATTAAGCAAATATCTGTTTAGTTTAAATGTTAGATACAGGACCTCCTGTATCTAGGGGTTTTGAAAACAGGGGCAAAGGAACAAGGCCCTTCTCTGCCTGAGACCAGATGCTCTGTTTTTTATGTGTAAAATGGGAAAAATCTAATGTAGTTACTTATGTTCCTTCCAGCACCATTACTTAATAATTCAAACAATTTTCAGACAGGATGACACCTCAGAACAATGTTTGGCTCAGCTTTCTCCTGTCTGAGATGCAAAACTTCAGACTCCAGGAGCTTGGAGGAGGTGCTCAAAGACTCCCACTTCCCGGGTGACGCCATCCCTGGGTGCCAGGATGGGGGATGGGGAATAAAACCGGCTGACCATGTGCAGACTATGGGCAGCTGGTCCAGTTAAGAGAAGTGGCTAGCGTGGCAATGAATGCCATGGACACGCACCTAGGAGTGTTAAGTGAAGCAAAGGCGACAATGACGGGGGACACAGAAAAGCCACCTTGCATGTCTGTCCCTGTGCCCCTCTCTCTGTCTCTTCCTCTCTCTATCTGTCCTCCCTCCCTCCCTCCCTCCCTCCCTCCCTCCCTCCCTCCCTTCCTTTCTTCCTTCCTCCTCAGCATTGAAACACTGCACATATCTGTGTGTGGACTTCAAAAGGAAATAGGCCAGCTGCCTCACAGGACACGGCTTTTGAGCAGTGTTCCCAGGAGCATGTGAAACGCCCGCTCTCAGCGGCCTCACGGAGGACGCCAGGATGCTCTGGCCAATGGCTGTCTCTCTGACTTCTCCCTTCCAGAAAGGAAATTGCAGGCATGTTTCTGCTTTGCTCAGGACCAGGGATTATAGAGCTTAAACTCTCTCCTCCAAGCCATGTTCAAGTTTTTGACTTAAAAGGGAAATGTTTCATTTTCGGCCAAATGCGGCCCCCTCCTTCCCCCTTCCTGGACTGAGAACAAAGCAATTCAAATCAGAAGGCAGAGGGAACTCCATGAGCACTGTCCACAGGGACCCGGCTCCCAACTGGACCCCATGGAATTTGATTGAAGTGCAACCGAACCCCTCCGCGTTTGTTCAAATGTCATTTAAATAGAAATGTCTCAAATCTTTGCCAAGGAGCTGCCCAGGGGGTGGCATGGGTTGGAGCTGGGCCTTCTGCTCTGCGGGCTGCTGCGGGCCCAGCTATGGGGGCGGGACCCGGGCCAGGCTGACTCCACCGGTGTGCAAGAAAAGCAGCGGTGGGAAAAGAAAGGAGGGGAAGAAGGGCAGAGGAAGGAAGGGGCAGCGGGGCTCCGTGGGCGGTTTTAACCCTACAGCTACCTGATGTCAAAAAGATGCGAGGTTCCTGTCTTCAGGCAGTCATTTCGTTCCCTCTTTTCCTTTTTTTTTTTTCTTTCAAGGGAGACAGTTTCAAAGCCCAGATGGCTCTGTGGTCAGCAACATGGTGAGGCTGCAAAATGTTGCCTGCCGCCCTCTTTGGTGTCAGGACTTAATGCGAGCACCTGTTCATCCCCTTTGTGAGTTCCCTGTTGGGTCACCTAGGTTTGGCCAGGGCTGTTGGATAGGATTTGGTTTAAGGTTCAGGGTTGCAGCTGTGGGGCTCCTCACCCCACCAGATGTGAGCAGTTTGAGGTGCTACTGAACCCAGTCCCGAGGATTCCCCAGCACGGCCAAGATGTCTATTGGGGACAACCAACAGGGAGCATCCTGGTGACTCGTCTTCCACTTAACTGCTGTGACTGCCTTGATCTGTTCCACACTTTGCAGCTCTGCATAAGGTTCTGTGGCCAAAGGAAATCTGCTGCTGACAGCACTATTTGAGAGTCACCGACGCAGACATTTCAGTCCTGACATTCCAGAGATCAAAATTGGGAAATAATTGGAGTAGGAGCTGTTTTGTCCTCTCTGGGAACCCATTCACATGAGCAAGAGTTAATCCTTGTGCTAGAACCTTCTTCCAAGACAGGTAAGATAGGTTTGCTCGGCTGTTTGCGCAGCCAAATTGCTGACGGTGCAACATAAAGCAACTCATTCTGCAGAATACACAAAATGTAGTGTAACATCAAACGACATATCTTAAGCCATGAAAGAGGAGAGGAGTACCGGCACGCCCTACAATTTGGATGATCCTTAAATATACTACACTAAGTTAAAGAAGCCAGACACAACAACTACATAGTATCTGAAACCATTTATAGGAAGTGTCTGGAATCCGCAAGTCCATAGAGAACTTCAAGTAGACCTGAGGTTTCCAAAGGCTGGAGATTGGAGATGCTGTAGGAAGTGACTAGCATAGGGTATGGGCTTTCTTTTAGTGGCAGTGAAAAAAGATTCTGGAATTATTTGGTGGTGAGATTTGGGCAGTTTTATGAATATACTAAAGAAACCAATGAATTGTGTCACTATCTACAAGTGAATTTGATGGTATATAAGTTATATCGCCATTTTAAGAAAAAGTCACAGAGATGAATTTGAGAAAGTTAGTGCCCAAGGAAGGGTCAAGGAGGGTGAGAAGGCATCTCTTTGGGTTTTCTATAATCATCAAATGCAGGATCTCTTTCGGCTGTAGTGTCGCTGGCCTGCAGTAGTGGTTTCATCTCACTTCTTTGTCTCGCTGGGGAGCTTTAATTTGGCTGAAGAGCAGCTTTGTAGTTTCTTATCTATGTAGGCAAGTTCTGTGTGGATGAAATCCCTGAGTGCCAGGGGCAGGCAATGTTGTGTTCAACCTCGTTTCTACCCTTCGCTTACTGGGGGAACCTGAGGCTTCCAGGTTTCTTCCTCTCAGTGTAACAAGGGTTAGCAGGGTGAATCAGTGCCCAGGCCCAGGCACCTGGTATCGAGCTGTCCAGTCTTTGTGCCTCAGTTCCCCCTTTTGTCTTCCCAGGGCAGGGACAGCTCCGTCTTCCCGTGTGTTGGCATGAGTCATAGCGGAAGGACATCTCCTCCTGTCTCTCAGTCAGGCTGTAGATGAGGAAGGGAATCTTGCCCCTCCTGTCTAGATTTGTCTGAGGGCAACTTCCCAAGAGCACCTGTGCTATTGTGTGGGTCACAGGCAGCCCCAGGAACCTCCCCATCACTAGGTCCTTATCCGAGGATGGGCTCCACAGCAGATGTGCAAACCCAGGGTCAGGCTTCCTTTTAGGATCCAGGCTTGTCTCTTTGCCCCCTCATGCTCTGACCTGTGATTTGGCTTTCATTCCTCCTTTCTGTCAAGCTGCGAGGTGTGACTCTCCCTACACTTGTCAAAAATTAAAGCAAGGATTCTCTTCCAGTGTTCTCTCTGGCCAGGAAGGCACAAGCCTGTCTCCAAAGAATTTGCATTTACATTCCAAATATGCACTTGTATTAAGAGGAAAGAATGCCTTCCACCTTTCAAGGCAGTTCAGTGTGACCTCTAGGTTTTAATATTTTCAACAAAGTGTCATTTGACAATTCAGCTGCATTGAGAAGGAGGACAAGAGTACATGTCCGTTCATGAGTTCACTGAATAAATTGAATGATGGATAACAAGATGTAGCTCAGGGCCAGCTACCTTATCTTCTGCCTTTGAGTTTTCTTTAATTTTTAAAACATCTCCACTGAAACACTATTATTTGCATTTCTAGGTTTTAACTTCCATTCTAGGCAAAAGGGTCAACGTGAAGGCTCATAAGAGTGAAGACTGAGGAGTCTGTATCTCCTAACACAAAAACATCCAGCCTAGGCATCTCACCTCTCTCCATCTCTTGTGTCCAATTAGCACCTTGCGCTCCTCACCCCAGCTCTGGCTGGAAGGGGATCTGGATGTACCTAGATTCCCTAGCTCTGCGTTTCTGTCTTAGGTCCCTGTCCCATCAGCACTCTAAGAATGTAGATGACTCTGCTTTTGGTCTAAGCAATGGGAATGGAGAGGATCTGAGTGTGCTTAGTTCTGGGCTTCAGCCACTCACACAAGGGTCCTGAGGGTGGCTGCAGGGCCTCCAGAGGACAGGAGAGGGGTATTTGTGCTTTGGAAGTCCTGCTGATGTGCTGCTGTCCCTCTGTCGCCCTGCTGTCTGTTCTCCAGATAACAGGGAGTGCTGGGAAGGCTCCATCCTGACAAATGCCTGGCGTGTGCCCCATGACAGCCTGCAAAGCAGCCTGTCACAATAACCAACCCTCCCCCCGGCTGCACCACCCAGCTCTGTTTTACTTAGAAGTCAGCTGATGGTGGGATTTCTTGCAACGGCTTCACTCAACACTCCAGCAGGCCTGTGGGCGCAGGATAAGGGCAGGTTTACACAGATGTGGGCGAGTCAGGCACTCCAAGCAGGTGTCCACTAGCTTCACTCAGACCACCCTCCCAGGGAGGAGCCCCCTCTGGCTTCAGAGGCCAGACTTCGGAGCAGCTGTCAGGGGTATCTGCTTCCAGCCCATTCTGCCTCAGTGGTCTGGTATCTGAGGCTTGAGAAGCTGGGGAGGGGGGCTTGTCTTAGGGTCCAGATTTGGTGGGACACATAAGTGCTCTGCATAGGTCATGGCCACCTGAGAGGTGCCATCTACTCATTTACATGGGAGGAAGCAATGACAGACTTTGCCAGAGGTCACAAGAACAGCAGGTGACGGTGCCCAGCTTGAGCAGGGTCCCTTCCAGCTGGATACCATGCTGACACCAATGCACAAATAGGTGGGTGTCTCCAGGACTGAACACATACCAATGACCTCAGGCGCTCTAAACTCACACAAAACCCAAAACCTTTCTCATATCTACTTCTACTGTCTTTTGGCCTCTCCCAGTAGAACCCTAGTGGTAGGGATCAGGGAGGAGCCAGACCTGAGGTCTTCCCAGCCTGGGTGGGGCAGCCAATTCCAAGTGTGTGCAGGTGGCCAGACCTCCCTCCTCAGGACGCAGCTGGGCTTGGGAGTCTTCACTTGCATCATGAATGTGGATGGGACTCCTTGTACCCAAGAGGGGTGTGGTCGCCCCTGCTCCTCAGATCACAGGTGCTTGTGCCCTGAGACAGTTTCCACCTGTGAATCCTTTGCAATAGAGGGGAGAGAAGGTGTCTGAACACGCTTTGATGTGTGGTGTTTTATTTTTGAAAATATTCAGGGGAAATTCTATCTCATTGCATAGTTTTCTTTATACTTTTGAAAATATTGTAGTGAAATATGTCTGCCTTAGAATTTATCATTGTAACTTTTTTTTTTTTTTTTTTTTTTTTTTTTTTTTTTTTTTTTTTTTTTTTTTTTTGGTCTTTGTGAGACAGGGTCTCGCTATGCAGTTTAGGCTGGTCTTGAGCTCACTTTGTAGCCCAGGCTGGTCTCAAACCCACAGCAGTCCTCCTACCTCAGCCTCCTGAGTGCTGGGATTACAGGGGGACCACCACATCTTGCCTATCTTAACCATTTCAGAGGTATAGTTCGGCAGCATCAGTACGTTCTGTTACCATGCGACCACAACCCATCTGCTGAGCCCCTGGGTCCTACACACAGAAGCCCTGTTCCTATGAGACCCTACCCCTCCTCACTATCTCCTTCCTAGCTCCTGTAAAACATTCTTCTACCTTCTCTCTATGAATTTGACTGCATTGATCTCATAGGAGTGCAATCGTATGGGTATTTTCCTGTTGTGACTGACTTTTTCATGCCGCATAACATCGTCAAGATTTATCCATGTTGTAGTTTGTAGCAGAATCTCCTTTCTTTTCAGGCTGAATGATGCCCCATTCTCTGTCACTACCACATTTGGCTTACCCACTCATTTTTATGTTTCTTTTAAATAAAATTATTACTTCCTAGCTATGTTTATAGATTGTTCACGCCATAATATGGAGCCAGAGGCTGACAAGCTTTTCCTCGCAGGGTCCTGTGGTCAAAACTTTAGAGTTTATGGACCGTATGGAGTCCGGCAGTATGAAGTGCCCATTTCCATAGTCCTACTGCTGTAGGAGTGTAGCTGCCACCAGCCATGCGCAAAGGAGTGGATGGGCTCTGTGCCAACAGAATGTTACAAACACAGTCAGTGAGCTGGATTTAACCTTGCTCAGAGGCTTGGCAGGCCCTGGTCTGCATAGGTCACCATGGGGCATCACTAAGAACACGGGCTTTAGTGTCAACCCCATGTTTTTTGTTTTAGTTCATTCAGAAACACTGCTCTTCTTGGAGATCCACATGTGCACCAGGAGTGTGAGGGGCAGATCCATCTGGTGTTCAGGTCCTGAGGCTGAATCTTGCTCTCTCTGAGTGAGCTCCCCTCATGCTCTTGGGTGACTTGTCGGTCCTTCCCTGCTCCCATGGGTACAGGTCTGCCCATGAATGACGAGGGAGGACCCCATCTGAGAAGCTCTCCCCAGGGAGTCTCAGCCCCTGTTTAGTCCCAGACAGGCACTGGTGCTTGGGGGTAGGTGGTTGTCTTGCCAGAGCCCAAAGTACTTGCATCCTAGTTGTGGTTCAAACATGAGCTTTACTTCCCTGTGTCCCGGTGAAATGCTTGTGGCTGTGTATGAAGTGCCCATTTCCACGCTCCTTTCTTGGAAGGCAGATTTTCATCCAACATTCACATCAACCTGGGGCTCACAGCGGTGTTGACTCCAAGTCAAGAGGGTGGTGCTGTGTGTCTGGATATTTCTACCAATATCTCAGGGGCAGAATACAGGAGCTTGGGCTCCAGGAAAATTATACAGCCTCCCAAAGCAAAGTTTCCAGATGGACACTTTCTTCCTCTGGAGAGTCTCAAGACACTTTAAAGAAAAAAGATTTTATTGAGGTATAATGAACAAACACCAAGCTTCACATAAAGTCTATAGTCTGACAGATTTTGACATGTTTATCTCTGTATCATCCTATGAGTCAACTGATAGCTCTGTCTTTATGCAAACATTGCTGCAATCAAGATAACGAACACCTCCCTATCCCCTCATGTTCCCTCTGCCTGCTGGCCATCCTTCTATACCTGCCTTGCATCATGATTGATGTTTGTATTATCTAGAATTTTGTATAAATGAATGAATTTATACAGTGTGCATTCTTTCTTTAATCCACATTTTCACCAAGCATTTGGAAATCATTTTGAGATCAATAGCTTGCTCCTTTTTACTGCTGCACAGTACTCTCCTCTGTGTGTATGCCACAACTTGTCTCTTCATTCTGCTTGGGGACATCCTGGTTATGCCAGTGAATAAGGTCAGGTTGGTTAGTAATGCTCTTCAAGCCTACTATGTCTTTGTTGATTGCCCGTACATATGATTGATCAATGACTGGGAGATGGATATTGGAATCTCTGACTGCAGGGATAGTTTGCTTATTTCCACTCCTTGAGGGTCTGTTAGGTGATTTCATAGTTTTTTAATACATGCAGCTCACGTGTTTTGAAGTTGTGTTAGTAGGTGCGTAGGTCAAGATTGTTGTGTCCTCTTGACTAGCTGATCCTTTTGTCATTATTAAATGACCTTGTTTATCCCTGGTTTATGGCCCACTAGGCAACATTATGGTTGCTTAAGTTCAGTTTTAGCAGTTGGTATTGGGGGCCCCCATGAATCCAGCCCACTGTGGCAGCCCACTCACAGTCTTGCCTGGCCCCACCAGCGGCCCATGCTTCACACTGACTTGGTTTCCTCCCACCCCGTCACTCCTCCCTCAGAGGCTTTGTGGAGGTGAAGTGAATGGAAGATGGGGCTGGGGCTAGGGATGCAGGCCCTGGAATGTCTCATTTTCTTGCTCAGCATGTACTCCAGCCCAGCCAAGAGCCAGGGATGGCAGAGAGGTGAGTGTGACCTTATCGAGGCGCCAAATTTATTTTTAAAAACAATCTGGAGCCAGACTCAGATTATTCAGTGTGTTCTAAGATGGCGCTAAAAGAATCTACTGTACAGGTCCTTGCTTTACAGTTTCCTGACTAATCCACCATAAACTTAATTGCCTTTTCTTTGGCTTTGAAGCCCCAAGACTCCTTTCGGCACAAGGCTCCCTCCCACACATGCGCCCAGACTCCTGGCGGGAAGCAGTGACTCAGTCTCCAAGTGCCAGTGCTCCTTGACTCACTGTGCAAACGGTTCCTCCTCCTGGCCCAGGAGCTGGACTCTCCATCCTCAGGAGGTGAGGTCAGAGTAGAGCCGCTTTGCCAGCAAGGCGCCGGAGGCTGGCAGCCAGGCTCAGGGGGCAGTGCCTCCCGCCCTGTGCGGAGTGTGCCACGCACTCCAGCTCGTTGCTTGTCCTTCAGACCCAGCCCTCTCCAGGAACTCTGATCCCTTGTGCAGATGCCGAGCTGTGTGGCTCAGACTTCAGACTTCATTTCCTTTTGGTCTCAACCCCCAAAGCCAGGTGACCATGTACCCATTCTCTAGGGGAAGCCACTGAGGAATGGGGTAAAGGGAAAGGAGTTGCTCATGGGTACATAGCCAGGCGGTACAGAGCCAGGGCTCAAACTGAGTCACCCACAGCACTGGCTCCATGACTACACAAGTCTGCATTTGTTTCTGAGGGCCGCCATAACAAATTAACAGAAAGTTGGTGGCTTAAAACAACAGCAATTTATTCTCCAAGTTTTGGAGGCCAAAATTCCAAAATTAAAGCACTGGCAGGGTAGGTTGCTTCTGGCTGCTGTGAAGGAGAATTTGTGCCACACCTCTGTCTGAGCTGTTAGTGGCCACTGCCAGGTAGTCCTTTTACCAGCGTGTGGATGTGTCTATGCACACTCTGTCCTCACCAGAGCCTTTACACTGTCTTCCTTTTTTAATAACAGCAAAGCATGCTGGGTAAGCAGAGGCATTGTGAGAAAGCAAGCCAGGGTAGAAGGAGGAACTAGAGTCCAAGGCTTCTGGGTGGGGTCCTGGACAGCCAAAGGCCATTCCTACCCTTGTGCATTCTCCTCTGTGGCTTATGAGGTTTTCATAGGAGTGAAATGTACACAAAGTGCTTAGACCTATGCCTGGTGACAGTCCAGTGGCTCTCAGGTATGAAGGTGTGATTATCAGTATGGCCACCATCTCGATGAGAATGAAATCCTACCTTCCTGGTGTGGCCAGCACCATCTGCAGCCCAGGTCTTTCTCATCTCATCCCCTGCCTGCCCCATCTGTTTGCTTCATGGCAGTTGCCCCAGCCTCACAGCTATCCCTGCTCTTGCCCTAGGGCCTTGTGTTTGTGGCTCTTTCTGCTTGGCCTGTTCTCCCCTGATTTTCTGCCTGGCTTGCTATTCATTTTCTTCTCTTCTTTCTTTAAAGGTCATCTGATGTGAAATCTTTGCCAATTCTCCTATTTTAAATGCTACGCCTATCCTACTATTTGTCCCTATGAGCCCCACACACTGCTTTATTTTTCTTAGTACTTACCATTATTGAAATATGAATAAACACACACACACACACACACACACACACACACAGAGGTCTCTTTACTGGTGTCCATTTTCATGGCATGCTCTTTAGATTACTGCAAATTCCTTATGCCTGCCAGAAAGTACCTTTCAATAGCTATTTGTTACATGATTGATGAGTGAATCACTGAGTGGATGAATGAATGACTGAGTGACTGAGTGGCTGAGTGAATGACTGAATGATTGAGTGAATGGCTGAATGAATGGATGAGTGAGTGAATGAATGGATGAGTGAGTGAATGACTGAATGAATGAGTGGCTGAGTGAACGAATGGATGAGTGAGTGAATGGATGATTGTGTGAATAGATGAGTGTATGAACAGATGAGTGAGTGAAGGAATGGATGAGTGAGTGAATGAATGAATGAAAGTTGATTGGTCTGCCCTGTGGATAATGAAGTCCATTTCTCCCCAATACGCAGTCAGTGAGGCACTCTACAGGGGCTTTGCTAGTACTCTGCTAGGCAAGAATATGAGGGACTCATGGTGTATGTATCATACATGATGCCTCAATTTCTTTCTGCATCTGCTTTTTTTTTTTTTTTTTTTTTTTTTTGGCAGAACCGGGGATTGAACTCAGGCCCTTGTGCTTGCCAGGGAAGCTCTTATTCCACTGAGCCATCTCCCCAGCCATTTTTTTTTTTCTTTTTTTGCATCTGCTTTTATGGATGAAGAAACCAGCTCACCCATAAGCTGCCAGCTGCCAAAGATCACGTGACCCATGAGGCAGGAGTTGAGAACTGGAATACAAAGCTGGTTGGTCCATCCCAACTCCTCGCTGTTTTACACCATCCTGAACTGGAGTCTTCCTCAACTTTGATTTCTAGAGAAAACTACAAAGATGTGGGTAAGAATAGAAGTTCCCACCAGGGGGCTCCATGGGAAACTCACTAACCTCAGCTCCCAGAAGAGGGTCCTGGCCTCTGGCGTTCTTAGCAGGAGGCAGGAGATGAGCCTGGCCTCTCCTGTCATTGGCCTTGAAGAAATGTCCTCAGCAATTCTTTTAATCTAAAATCCCCTGCAGCTCGCAGCCACCCACACCTTAAATCATGTCAGAAAAATGCTGTCATAGTTGGCATTCCTTCCTGGAGTTCCTGACAGCCCCTCCCCCGATGGCCTGCAGTCTGCAGCAAAGCTTGTGCCCTCATCCCACCTCTGTGGAGAGTGTAGCACTGCAGAGGGAGGGGCCAGTCGAGAGGACTGGAGGACTTCAGTCACCCTGCTGGGACAAGAGCAGGGTCCTTCTAGAGACATGCGGCATAAGGAGCTACACGACTGTGGCTCGCTATTTGCTGGGCCCAACCTCTGAAGCACATGGTTGGTAGAACCATCCTCCCATGGTGGTGGTCTGCACTCAGACTTGGGGATCCCCTTCCTGGGTCTCTGAGCCCCTCCTGCTCACTACCCTCTCCAACATGCCACTTCCACAGAACCAAGCTTGTGTACTGGGTTGAGGAGTCCCCTCAGATTCATGTTCATCCCAGAAGCTTTGAATATGCCCTTATTTGGAAAAGGGGTCCCTGTAAATGTAATGAACCAGGATGAGGTCATCTTGGAGGGGGGGTGGACCCTTGATCCAACATAGTGGGTATCCTTAGAGGAGGAGAGACAGAGCTATGTGGGGAGATGGCCATGTGAATGAGGGCAGAGTTTGGAGAGAGACAGAGGTGGCACAGCAGCACTAGGTATTGTCTGCAGCTGTGAGACCCTGGCTGAGGCAAGGAAGTATCCTCCTGTGGACCTTCAGAAAGCACAGCCTGCTGACACCCTGATTTCTGAGTGCAGCCTCTGGCCCTGAGAAGGAAACACTTCTATTTCTTCAAGCCAGCCTGTCCACAATATTTAGTAATGACAGCCCTAGGAGGCCTCCACTAAATGAGTAAACTGGGTCTCCTTTTTCCTATCATGGACACTTCCTCTTCACTCCTGAACTCCATGCTCACCCTGACTGCCCTGGACCACCCTTTCTGCCAAACCTACAGCTCCAGCATATTACAGATCCCTTCCTGACCTCCCCAAACCAGATGAATTCTCCCATCTAGTCACAGTTCCACATGCCATGCCAATCTTCCTGTTTGCATGCCATCTTCCCTCACCTCTGCTCCCAGTTATAATGGAGACATGGCTGTCAGAGCCATTCTAACCAGGTGTGAGCATATGTCCCAGGCCACCAATGGAAAGATGTCCCTAAGTGATTGTACTAAGGCACACACTCATTGTATTGGTGAGTGTTTGACTAAAGAAATAGCTATAACACAAGATGCACAATGTGTAAGAAATGACAAGGTTGGCTTAGGATGGCCACCTGCAGAGTTGGGTGAGGAAGCCTGCAGAGGGCGTCTGCACACTGGAAACCAAGATCTGCAGCTCAGTGCAGTGTTCTGTGCAAGTTCTGCATCTGGAGGCCAACAGGTCCATGGTGGAAGGCTGAGCAGGCTACACCAGAAGGCTGAAGGGTCTGTGTGGAAAGCTAGAGTCTACACTGGAAACAAGGAGGTGACGTCCAAGGAGAAAGTGAGGACTGGAACTCCTCCACAGAAGCAGAAGCAGAAGCAGATTTGTACTTTCTATTTCCTCCCTATAGGGGGGGCCAGCCCTTGTCCAGAGACCACTTGGGGCCAGCCCTTGTCCAGAGACCACTGGGCTCTCATTCCTCCAATTACGGAATCTAGAGCAGCCACCAAGGGGCCAGATGGCCTGACTAGATGCCACCGAGTCCTCGTGAAGGGAAGGTTGGTCAGTGGTACAGAGGGAGCCACTGGAGGACTGCTCTGGAGTGCATCTCCTCCTGTAGCCACACTGGAGAAATCCTGCAGACCCGGCGAGCACAGCTGCCGTGTGGCTGCGGTGCAAGGGCAGCTCTGGGCACCACTGGGCACCACTTTGCCCTCTCTTCCTGCACGCCTCTTTCCTGCACTTGCACCTCACAAGTAAGGCATCAGCACTTTCCTCATCACTGTAGGCTTTACTCCTGGAGGACTCAGTGTGAAGCAGTGCTCAAATACGATTAAGCAACTGTGGGTACTCTCCCATGCTCCCCCTTAGAGGAAGGGTTGTCGTGCATGCGAAATGACAAGGCTCTGGAAATCAGTCAGAGGAAAACCCCTCCAGTGACCTCTTCCCTTATGAACTCTGTTGAATTCTCCTTGTATGATAAGCAGTATTCTGACTGCTGTATGCTAACTTGTCAAATATTCCCACTACCACCATCTAGGATAGGAATCTGTGTTTTCCCATTTCACAAGCCCAGAACACTTAAGTAATTGAGAACCCCGAGTAGCAAGTAGCAAAGACTGGCTGCTTGCCCAGGATTCCTGGCTACAGAGTGAGTGTCATCTCACTTTATTTTAACTCAGAATTGCTGACTTTTTTTTTTTTTTTTTTTTTTAACCCAGTGGTGAATTGCTCTAAATCATCTCACCTGCTAGCATCCACTGAGCTGGTTCTCCTGAAAACAGCCTGCTCTAAGTTGATCTTGATTTCCCACAGAGGTGTGGGTGCACCCAGCCCCAGTCTTTCTGCCCTTATCTGCCCAACTTCCTCATGGGCTTGCAACTTTGCACTAGGGTAAATATTTGCAGGGAGGGAAGGAAGAAGAAGAGGAGGGCATTTATCTTTATAAAAAGACTAAAAGACCAGCCTTAAGAGAAAGCCTAGAAAGAAATTTGTTCCTGAGGACAGCCCCCAAGTGGAGCTGGAGCCTCCTTCTGGCATCTGTGTGTGTCCCGATGGCTTGACTTTGTGGCTTCTGAACACTGGCAGGACCAAGCATAAAACTAGGAAAGGCTATTGCGATGATAAAACCCTGCACCTTGGGAGAGGAAGTGCCATGCACGGTGGCAGGAGAGCAGCTTGGTGGCACAGGTAGCATGTTACCTATGTGCACACAGGCAACCACAACTGCGATGCTGAGGCTGGGTGTGGTGGCCCTAGGGTAATTGTGGGACACAACCCAGCTTATCGCAGTGGCTCAGGGAGTGGCCCGTGCCGTATCGCAAAGTACCAGGAAGCTCTGACAGTGGCGCCTGGCAGGCTGCCCCGTCTGAAGCGAGGCTGGCTCCTCGCAGGAGTGGGGGTAGTGCGTACCATCCTGTGGCTACATGGTGCTGAGCACTCATCTCTGCTGGCTGCTGCCGATGACGACACTTTGTTCGGGGCCCTGCTTTGTGGCTGGGAAGTCCCGTGCATGACAAGGTTGTAGGAGCACCCCTCACACCTGGCTGGGACGGCCCACACTGTCCCTAGACATTATTAATAAGTGACCCCCCTGGATTCAGAATCAATACTGTAGCAAGTGTGTCAGCGTCGGTTAGTGTGGCAGCCACCAGCCTTGTGCCAAATGGATCTGGTCCAAATTCAGATGTACCCCGAGCATAAAATATATGCCAGACTTCAGGGAGTTAGTCTGAAAAAAGTGTAAAATATCTCTGCAAAAAATTTAAAGCATTGGTTACATGTTAAAATACTATTTTGGATCTGTTAGGCTAATTCAAATATATTATTACATTGATTCTACCAGTTTCTTTTTCTCTTCCTCCTCTTTCTTCTTTTGAGACCGGGTCTTTCTATGTAGCCCCTTCTATCCCTGTGACTCTTTTCCAGCCTTGATCCTTCTGCCTCAGCCTCCCAAGTGCTGGGATTACAGGTGTGTGTCACTATGTCTGTGCTCTTTTTACTTTTTTTTTTTTTTTTTTGTCTTTTTTTGAGACAGGGTCTCACTATGCAGTTCAGGCTGGCCTTAAGCTCACTTTGTAGCTCAGGCTGGTCTCGAACTCACAACAATCCTCCTGCCTCAGCCTCCCGAGTGCTGGGATTACAGGCCTGCGCCACCACACCCGGCTCTTCTTTTTACTTCTTAAAATGATGCCCCTGGAAGGTTTCAGTGACACCAGCACCCCAAGTAGTCTTTCTATCGGATGCAGCTATGTATATGTGCCCAACCTGCATTTTCAGTCCCTTGGGCAGTGCTGGGCTTCAGCCTGCAGCCCCCTCTCTGTCCCCTCCCAGACCAGCCTCTCCTAATTCCTGGGGGTCTGACACTGCATCTCAGGACATCAAGACTATCCTTGAGTCATTGAGGATAAATTGTCATCCTCCCTGGAATGCCACCCTATCAAAAGATCTAGGCGAAAGGGTCTGATAGGCCGGTGCTCCCACACCAGGGGGCAGGCAGTGTCCCCACCAAAGAGCCTCTGCAGTTCTACATCAACTAGCTATGTGGTCCTACACAAGGCCCCTTCTCCAGGGGTGTATCCCTTGCTCCTGATCCTCCTTCTCAAACCTGTCAATCTCCTGTCTAAGAAACTTGTGGGGCTGCCTCATGACTCCTAGAGGAAGTCAAGTCCCCTCTGGCAGGTCTTCAGAGCCTGTTACAAACTGGCCACAAGTCACTTTGGGGGGACCGTCCTCTTCTGATCAAATGGGTATGCTTCTCACACTCTTTCTTCTACCCTCCTTCCCACTGCTGTCAAAACCTGTGCAGACCATTTAAGAGCTCTCCAAGAAGCTTCTGAGTTGCTGTGGTGACCTTGGCAATCACAGCTGGGAGCAATCACCCAATCGTCTTGAAGAAAGTCTGGTATTATTTTTTGTCATGGACAGAAACATTGCCTCATGTTTTGCGCCTCTAGATCATCCTTCCTCATGGACAGTGTGGAGCTCACGTGAGTTTTTCAGCCTCATGCAAATGACTGCCACATGGCTGGGTGAAGGACTTGCCTTCTCTGAGGATAACTAGGCAGGGTCTTTTCGAAGTAAGGATCTCCCTCCTGGGAGAGGAATGGCAGTCACGATTCAGCTTCCTGTTCTTTCCTAACATCTCAAAACTGTTCATGGAGCATGTGGGTAGGCAGAAGGGGCTGTTGACTGGCTGAATGGTAACTGAGAGCCCAGTGCAAACAGGGAACCCATGGCAGATAGTAGGGCAGGGTTAGGACTGCAGGGGCAGAGGAATGAAGGGCCCTCTTCGCCTTGCTGGCTGGGGGGGCCTTGGTCTTTAGCAAGGTGTCTGGCTGGGTGATGTCAGTCCTCTGAGGAGGTGGGGGGCACAATCCCCTTGGTTGCCTGGGACGTGGTGATACCTTATAAAGTGGCCATCTTCCCTCCTCTACCCACCTTATAGCTCTGTATCTGAACTGGCAAATTTTGACAGTGGACCAGAATGGTGGCTTCATTTATTTCTGTCAAACGGTGTGGGGCTTGGATTCAAAGGGTGGGGGAGACAGCAGCCGAGGTGTGTGGCCCTCCCTGCTCAGCACTCTACACCTTCTGTCACTCTGCCAAGGACGTCTCTTTTCCCCCCAGGAACACCAGAGAAAAATCGCTCTGTGCTCATTCAGCTATGAATGGCTCTGCCCACCCCCGCCCCTCACTCCTCTACCCCAAGGTGACTCAGTCAGGCCGATCAGCCCAGCACAGTGGCAAATTCTGTGCCTCAAAGCCCCCCTTAGCCCTGTATGGTGGTGCACATGGTAATACATGAGCCCTCTGGGAAGTTAAGGTCGGAAGAGGGAAAGTTCTAGTCAGCCCGGGAAACTCAGTCACTTAGTGAGAGTCTGTCTCAAAACTAAAATTCAAAAAGAGCTGGAATTGTAGCTCATAGGCTCAATGTCCAGTGCCATGATACATAAGTTCATACATGGACTTGGGTTCGCAGATGCGCACATGAAAAACTGCCCTTTTCCTTTAGCTTTTGTCCTTAGGGCAAGATAAGAAGAGAGACCAAGGTCCCCACAGGTCCTCTTAAGGCCCAGGCTCTCCTGGCCTGAGGCAGACAAACACCCAAGAGGAAATTACACACTGGCTCTGCCAGGCACCTGGAGGGAGGAAGACCCCGAATCAGCACCAATGATTCTGGGCCCTGTACAGGCTCAGGGCAGCCAGTAGGTGTCTCTGTTACACAGTTATGCACTAGGACATCAGAAAACAGGTACAAAGGAGCTGCTTCCTTATGCAGGTGGCCAGATGTGCACCAGGGGGTCTCTGGTGTTGCCTGCCCTCGTGGAGAGGGCCAGAAACCAGGAGGGCAGGGCCAGGTGGAGGCAGGGAAAGTGTGCCGGTGTGGGTGGAGTGAGGTGCTGGCAGCCGCGCAGAGAATCCCCCTAAGAAGGCTGGCTCAGCAGGGTCCTGGGGAGGACAGGGCGGCTGGAGTGGGGCAGGGGTGAAGCAAGAGAAGAGATAGCCTTTCTGGCAGAGCTAAGTGCTTAGTTCCTGGAGGAATGGCAGTGGTTAGTTTTCTTACAACTCCAACTCTTGCTAATGAGGCTTTAGGCAAAGGACCCAATCTCTCTTGTTTCCTTCTTCACTGTAAATTAAAGGCCTAGTGTCCCATGGAGGGGAGTTGGGCCATTTAAGTAGGAGTCCGGCCATAAGCACACAGTAATTCTTGGCTCTTTCTTTCTCCTGGAGTGGCACAGGCAGGCACCTCAGGCGGCCCCATCCCTGCCCTACTGTCCGCCACCTGTCTGTCCCACCCCTCAGAGAAGCAGCTCTACTCGAACCAGACTGCATGGAGATGACTGTTCACAAGGAAGAAGGAGAGGGGCAAGCCAGCCAGGAGGGCAAGGGCCAGGGATGTCACCTTCCTTTGGGAGATGCCAGAACTGATCATCAGCACCTGGTGGGGCTTAGGGGCGGTGTAGCTTAGGGACTCGGTGCAGGAATCCTGCAGTTTCAGAGAAACTGAAGAGAAAATGCCTTTAATCCCTTCTTACCCCGTGAGGATCTGTGAAGTCTCTGGTGAGTCGGAGTGGTGGTAAAGAGCCGACCTTGCCAGGAACTGGGAGGCTAGCAGCACGATGCTCTGGGCCACATTTGTCTTTTTTAAAATTTTATTTTATTGAGGGAAAATATTGCAATGAGACAGCTTCAAAACAGGTTGGTAGGAGAGTTACAACAATTAATACATTGCATATTGTTGTCTTAGCACAAGATGCAGACATGACATCCTGTCCAAACACTATTAGTATAAATCTTTCTTCTTATTGAATTAGGAGAAAGTAACTATATATCTATCTTAACTATTTGGTATATGCAGATACAAAATGGTCCTTCATTTATATTATCTTTTTTTCTTTAGTTTTGTCAGAGATGGGTATTCCATTGCTATCCAAATATTGTAGGTGTAGCAAAATATTCCAATATAGTCCAGTAATCCACAAAAGTAGTGGGTTATCCACAGGACTGGCAATGTCTGAATCTGATGACTTGAGCCTTCCACAGCTCAGCATATTAACATGGCTTCACCTTTCATACCTCGTTTCCACACTTTTCTGCAGGATGGTTAAGACCAAGATAAAGCAAGACCTATTTAAGAAGAAATATAACTTTTGTATCTGACAAGGTCAGTCAAGTGCCATCAGGACTTAACCTGAAATCCTGTACTGTACTTTGTAGATCCTTTGTCAGTGTCAGCTTTGTGGATGAGTCATGGCCATTGCTTGATCAATTTGTTCTCTGTGAAAGCCTGAGATAATGTTTTCTCTCCATGTGACTCTCTTTAGGCACACACTATATGATCAATCACATTCCTCTGTGGCCTCATAATCTCCTTGATCAGAAAATTTGGGACACAACTGATGTTACAGTACAGGTTCTCCGATGTCCTGAGTCCTCACTGACTAGGGACAAAATGAGAGGCTAGGGACAAAATGTTGTCTGTCCTTGCAGCCCTTCTTTTTCTCTAATGTTTGGTCTGCAAATTTAGGTTACTAACCCTCCAGAAGAGAAGCTTACTATTACCCTACAACATATGCAGGTGGGTTTAACCTCACTATTTGTCTGAATATCAAACATCTTAGGCATAAGATGGAGCATGTATTTTGCATCAAGAATTGATATGTTAAACTATAAGTCTCTACGGAATATGGAAAAAGAATTAAAAAAATAAAAAATGAATAAACAGTTACATATTTTTACCCAGTAATTTAGAAATCTAACCATATACAGCATTGTAGCAGGGATTCTCACCCTGACTAACTATATATGCTGATACCTGTGAACTGAGTGACCGCACCGAAGATAGCAATGTGTAATAGTGGGGTTATGCTTGGAATGCCTGTCATTCTGGTCTTCTAAATATGTACTGCTTTTCATGACATACCAATTATGGCCAGACTGTATCTCAAGTAAGTGTTTTTTTTTTTTTAAAGGATAATAAATGAAAAAAGAGAAAGAAATAAAAATGCCGCAGGACTACCCTGCCACATTCATCTTGATTTGCATCCACTTTAAAGAGGAGGAGCTACCCGAGGCTGAGGCTGAAGCAGGAATTGAGCCAGTTCCTCACACCAAGACCCTTACAATAAAAGTGCATCTAAGTTCATAAGATCATGGAGACAAGAGGAGGGTCCTGGTCTCTTTAAGTCAAGTACTTTATCAATTATTATTATTATTATTGTTCACCATCCTGATTGTAGAGTATGATCTCTAAGAGCATTTCTTTATGTGTTTCTCAAAGCACTAGGCATAGGTGCTTCTAAAAACAAGATCTTGTGAATAACTGGATTTGGGAAAAGTGGCATTAGAAAAAAATGATATGTGATTGTGTTTTTCTGCAGGATTTTTCAGAGCTCTGAGGATATTTATACACATGATGATGTTCTTAGTGGTTCATAGAGTGACTAGCCTTTCTCAAAGGAGTAGACATACTATCCCTTGCTTCACTGAGGCAGCTCATGGAGCTATATTTCATGAAATACGGTTTAGATAGTGATATAATCAGTATATAGAGAAAGCTTTCATTTGGGGCACCTGTGGCAGTTGAGCGTAAGTAACTAGCTTTCTGACTGCATCATACTGTCCAGGCTATAAGCAAGCACAGCAGAGAAGAAAGCACATCCCTCAAACCACATTGATTAATGTACATCTATGCAGCACCATTTATTAAAAGGCTATCTTTCTTCCAATGAGCATGTTTGTCCTCTTCATCAAAGATAAGGTGGCTGAATGTGTTTACAGTTGTGTCTGCCTCTTCTAATCTGTTCCATTGATCCTCAGGTCTGTCTCCATGCCAGTTCCATGCTGATTTTATCACAGTAGCTTTATAGTATAATTTCAGGTCAGGGAGTGTGATACCTCCTGCCTTTCCTTTGTTTCCCAGGATTGCTTTTGATATTCTGGGTCTCTTCTGGTTTGAAATGAATTTAAGGAAAGTTTTTTCTAGCTCTGTGAGGTATACTAATGGTATTTTAATAGACAGAACCTGAAAGAGAAAAAAATGAAATCTGAAGGGTACAATAGATAATGGAAAAAGGGACTGAACTTATTCAAAAGGAAAGAGTTATTGAGTTGAGAAGGACAGGAGAGGGAGTGGGGGAAAGAGATTTACCTAGGTATGGAAGCAGGATGTTTTGGATAACTGCACTGTGCATTTCTGTTGGTCTATGGAAAGGAGCAGTTAACGCTTAATTTGTTTCATCTCCTTTTTTTAATTGTTTGTACTTTTTTCTTTTCTTAATTTTTATACATTTCTTTTTTTCTTTCTTCTAATTTTAAGTGCATATATCTGCTAATATGAAAAACTGGTTGGAAGACAACACTGTGTATTACAAAAATACTGTGAAATTCATATTACTTTGTTAAGTGAAATTCTGTATCACTTGTAATTTTTTTGCTTTAATTCTAATTTGTACTCTTTTAAAAAAATGTATATGTATGCAACAAAGATGCACACCAAATGACAGTACTTACATCAGCATGGTGGGAAAACAAATTATTTTCCTTCCCTTCTCAGGCTTATCTGCACTTTGTGCCTGTTCTACAAGGAGCAGATATGTCTACAGCTCGAAAGAAAAATCATTCTTTATTGCACAATCAGTGATGAGACATCTACTTGAAAGGGTTCTGCTCTTCTGGGGATTAACTGCTGGGACTATCTAATGACTTACAAATGAAAGAATGGGGCTTGTTCTCATCACAGTTTCACGTGATACTAAATTTGGTGCAGTGGCTCACACTCAGAGAGCCAAGAATAAAATTCAAAACAACCGTAACAAATTGAAAACATGGCCCTACAAAAACCGGATGAAATTCAATAGTACAATTATAAAGTGACATTCGGGGCTAAAAGCAGCCACTGTATGTGTAGGATGAAGAGAAAACTGGCTCCCAATTGGTCAGCAGCGAGCAGGTGAGTTCCTCTTCAGCCCTGAACTAAGGTTTGGTGCAGCTCCACAGAGAGAAACCTGGTCAGGATTGAGGTCTGCAAGCTGAGGTGGTCCCGGGGACCTCATTTCTGAATGTGAAATGCTAACAGCATGGCCTGCTATGTGCTATAACTTCTAGTTCACTGAAGGGAACAATCTCTGAAGTCAGAGCACCCTGCTTTATTCAGGGACTGCCATGAGGAGCACAAGGACCTGGTATCTGTCCCCTGCTAGGCCGGGAGGACATTTTGGTATCACATTCATGTGTAAGAGCTACTCTGGAGCCTGCAGTGTGGAGGCCGAAAGGTTCCAACTTCTGAGACATTTGACTGGTGTGTGGGGACAATCAAATAAGAGTATTTGAAATGTGAACCATCTCCAAAAAGCCTGTCCTGGAAAATGCGAGGCATCTGGTCACAGTCCACAGAGTGCCGTGCCTTCTTCAAAGCTGGCTGGGTTGCACACACATGAAAGGCCTGGGACATGCCACAGCCCCCCCAAGTCATCCTCTCTCTCGGGGCTCAAGGCAGTCAGCTCCTCATTAGACTGCTGAGCAGAGGCTGTGTCACCGCTACTGAAAGGGTTTGGAAAGCCTGGAGTGTGTCCAGGCAAGAGCCACAGGCGCCATCAAAGAGATTGAAACTCAGCTCTGTGACGAAAGGCTAAAGAAACTAGAATGACTGTGCCTGGAAAAAACCAGGGAGACTCTGGACAAGCCCAGTGAGGAGGTGAATCACATAGACCTCACGTTCGTTTTGATTTCCTTCCTGTCTGCTGCTGGTATCCCAAAGGTCAGCTTGAAGTGATAACCAGGAACATACGAGGGTCTCGGTGGCTTTTAACTTTCTGCTACTCTTTGCATGGTGGCTTCATTTCACTGTCATCACAGTCCTGTGATTGTCACTGGCTTTCCCATGAAGAAGCTAAGGCTCAGACTTTCACGGATGAGCTCAGGCATCTGATGCACTGTTAGACTCCAGCTCCAGCAGCAAACGTTCTTCCTGGTGCTCTTGAAAGGAGCGTGTGCTCCCACCACGTGGCAGGAAACCTGAAGATGATTGCTCATAACGAGAACTTATTAAGTGACCAAGACCCTGACCTGTCACCAGAGTCGGTCTCAACAATGTGTCTTGTACAGCTTCATACATCTGCTCTCTGTTTCACTCTGGGGTAAGAGGGTAGGAATCAGATTGTGTCCCAGGTCATGAGTTGATGTTTACGTGTGGATATCTCAGCCTCCAGGAGATGGTGTCTCTGAAGAGAAAGTTAAGTTAAAAGGTGGTCACTAGAGTGGAACCTAATTGGATGTGACTGGTGTATTTTAAAAGGAAGGGACACTAAGACCCAGATACTGTCACACTAACAGGGTGGTATAAAGCCAGAGGGAGTGGAAAGCCAGCTGAGCCCAGGAGCACTGCAACTCTGCTGCCTCTTTGGCCCTTGGCCTTCCACCCACAGAGCTGTGAGGCAGGGCTATTTCTTCAGTGCTTATTCCTGAACAAACCACTGGGCTGTTCTACCATGACAGCCAGAGCAGGCAAAGACATTGGGTAATCCTCAAAAGAAGCTATGACCCCCTCACAAAGGGGAACCCAAGAACCGGGGAATCTGAGCACCTTGCCTGCTGTCGCAGACAGCACACTGCAACAAGAGTTTCAAATCCTTTTCTTGTGCCTCAAAGCTGTTTCCTGTCCAGAACCCCTGGGGGACACAGCAGAGAGGATAAAACGTGCTGACAGTATGTGCTTCACATGGAGAGCTCACTGCCTAATGGATAGAGGTTGAGTTGTACCCCGAATCTTGGCAAGCGCAGCTCTTCCCACCCCCCATGTGGAGACACAGAAGCAAGACACGGGGCCAGGTGACCGCACTGACAGTGAAGCAGATGGGGCAGAGGGCCTGGCAAGTTGCTCTTAAAATGCAAGTCTCAAAAGCTTAACTGAGTCCTCAGGGGATAATAAAACAGAGCAGAGTGTGGGGACTCAGACCCATCCATCCTGAGCCATAGAAACATTCTTGCAGATCAAAGAACATGCCGGTTATCATCAGGCTGGGGAACATGTGGAACTAAGCCAGGGTAATTAGGCCTCTCTCGGAGGGCAGAGACACGATCACCATGGAATTAAAAGAAATAGGGATTAAGTTACAGGGACTCTGTCTTGGCCCAGGTTGAGGGAGGAAACAGAGTTCATAAGACCGCAGCCATAGGTGCCGGGGTTCCCAGGGGTGCTCAGAGACAATCGGCGTCTGGCTTCCCCGGAGGAAGCTGCATTCTGCCTGGGAGGATAGCATGCATTTTGGCCACAGGCTCTAGACCAGAGTACTTGCACTGTCCTCTGATTTCTGCCCACAGAGGACGCAGTTTGGGTGTTAGGTAACCATGGCTCCCACCTATGGTCAATGCTATGACTACCAAGTACTTTAAATACTTCAGGATTTTTCTTACTGTATAAAGAAAAAATAGGGTTACAGAGAGGTCAAGCAAGTCAGCAGAGGCCTCACAATTCACACATGGTAAACCCAAATCTCTTTTTTAAAAATATTTATTTATTTGGTACAGGGTCTCCCTACACAGTTTGATCCTCAGCCTCCCTAGTGCATGCATAACCACACCCAGTTTCGGTGGCCAACCCGGGGTTCTGGACCGACACAGCATGCCGCTCCAGGTATCAAACTCGGGTCCTTGCGCTTGCCAGGCAGGTGCTTAGACCACTGAATTATATCCCCAGCCCGGCAAACCGAAATCTTGAATTCAGCTCCACCTTGTTTTAAGCCCCATACCCTTTCCAATACAATCCCCACCTCCTTGCCTTCTTTGTACCTTGCCATATCCCTGCTATTCAACCTGGCACTTGGTACCTGGTCTGAATACACAGTGCTGTTGGATCAAATGATAACTAACTCTCCACATCAGACCAAGGCATTAGTAAGTGCTTCTCCAAGTGTGTGTGGAGATGAGTGCCCTTCAAAGAAAGCCTTCTGTGGGCTGAAAGGAGTAGGAAGCAGGCCTCAGATAGCTCTTCACTGAGAACCACAAGGCAAGGCACACTAGCATGGAAAGGCTCAGGGGACACCTCCTTGCTATCTCCTCTCTTTCCTGACTGTCCAGTCCAGCACCTGAGAGCTGCAGGTATTTGCTGATCAAATAAGTAAATGAACCAGTGAGTACTGTTTTGGAGCCTGTGTGCTTGGTTTAACATAGAGTGTATTAGTTGGCCGCTGCTGCTATGACAAAAAATGCTAGGCGGCTTGAGTCATAGTGATTCATGGGCTGAAGCTGGATGTCCGAGAACAATGCCCAGGGGCTGGTGTGTAGTGAATGGCCTCTCCTTGGGCCACAGATAGCTGTCTGCTGGCTGTGTCCTCACATGAATTTTCCTAAGTACATGCACAGGTTGGAAGAGAGAAAGAGGAAAAGGGAGAGAGAGGGAGAGGGACAGAGAGAGAGTCTGAAGAGACCCCTTATAAACACACTGACCTTATCAAGATCTCACCTTATGGCCCCAATTACTTTCTAAAAGACCCCACTTCCAAATACTTTATAGCCACTTTATAGGAGACAGCAGGTATGTTGGAGGGACCCACACATTTGTAACACCCAATATGGCAAACCTATGTATTTAGCGAATTCCCTTTGTGTGCATACATAGTATGGGGTTCTGGAAGGCACACTTCCAGAAAGGCTGGCTGGCTGGGTCAGTGGGCTGGGCAGGGGAGTTCTTGCAGGACCAAGGCTTGGGAAGCCTCTCAGTGGAGAAACTAGAGATGGTGAATGCAATCAGGACTTGGAAAAGAGATCCAGTTAGGTGGGAATGTTGTTTGAGCTCTGCTGAGGAGAGGGACATGGTAATGCTATGACCAGGCTCAGCTGGGAGGGTTCCAGCAGAGATCAGTCTTCCTTGTATCAAACTTCTAGTCGAACTGAGCAAGGACATTTCTCTTTGAGGCCAAGAGGCAGGCAGGAGATGGCACATCAGAGCCACAGGTTAGGTGATGTATGCACACAACAAAATGCATTTCTTGTGATTCTGGAAGCCTCAGAATCATGAGTCTGAGATGAAAGTGTCAGCTGATCTGGCATGGTTGGAGGCTCTCTCTCTTCCCATTCTGCAGACAGATACTTTCTCACCAAGTTCTCACGTAGACCAGAGAGGAGGGAAGGAGCCCTCAAGTTTCATGAGGTTCTAATCCCATCACGAGGGCTCCATCCCCATGGCACAATCACTTCCCACAGGCCCTGCCTCCCAGCAGGGTTCCACTGTGACTGAGACACAAATCGTAGGGCGTGCTCCTCCCATGTATCACCCTTGTGCTGAAAGGATCCTAAGTTTTTTGAGGTAAGAGAAGGGAGAGAGCTTGAAGTTTGGACAACCTGTCTGAATACCAAAGGGCAGTTCCACAATGGCTCCACAAGACACGTGACCTCTAAAGATCTAAAGATCTGGGTAGGAAGTGTGAAGGTCTCCGAGAGCAGGCCAATCAGCCTGCGGGAGCCAAGTCAGGCCGCCCTCTATGCCGGCACCCTCTGCAGCAACTCTGCTGCCTCTTTGGTGAACACAAGGGCAGAGGATGGGGCACACTGCCAAAGGTCCTGCCAGTGGCCCTGAGTGACTGGGGCTACATCCTCCCAGGGACCCAAGGTGGAGGACAGCCCCACATGCCTTTAGGCTCAGTGCTGTGCAGTCCGTTCAGTGCCACTGGCCTAGGCTTGCCAGCCCACCCAGGACTCAGCTTTCTATCTGCTTGGTGTCACTCTGTAAGGTTCCTTCAAATGGTGACACGTGTGTCTGATTCTAAAGGGACCTACAGCAGCTTAGAGATTGCCCCCAGGAAGCCGAGCAGCCCAGCTCCTCCAGAAGAAGGAAATGGCACAGCACCCCTTCCTGTATCCAACGCAGGAGCCTGGTCCTGGTGAGCCCGTGGCCTCGTGGCAGTTGGTTTGGAATATTTTTGTTCCATTCATGGGCCTCTAATGGAATCAAGACCAGGCTATTTATATTTACAGATGGTGCAAACTTTAGTGGAACATCAAATGTGCCAGATGTTGTTAGGACAGAGGAAAAGAGTGGATTTGGCTCACAGAAAGCAAACAGCCCCCTGACTCTGAGGATTCCTGGACCCAGACAAGATGCACAGAACCCTGAACGTGCAACAGCGCAGGGGCACAGGACCTGCTCGCTTGGCACAACCTTTGCAGCACAGCGGAGAGTTTATCTCAGCTTGTTTTGCTTGGGGAAGAACTGTGGTCATTGTCTGTCTCCATTGTTCCTTCTGAGACCACGCGGGGGACTGAGCAGCAGGCTTTTCATCTCCAATTATTTTCAGCCAAGGGAAAAAACAGATGGTAAATAGCACTGAAAAAAAAATTTAGAATTAATATTAATAAAAGATGTGTTGGAGGTTCTGACTGCATCCCGAGGAACCAGGGCCAGCCTGATGGGTGGGGAGAGGAGGGCCAGGACAGGGAGAGGGGGTGGCAGGAGAAAGACAAGGGTGCAGGGTTAAGCCCAGTGTTCCCAAGGGACCTCCAGGTGCCGGGGATGGTGCAGGCGGTGGGCCCCTTAGGAGCCTGGTGTCTACTGGAGGCTGGCTCCTGAGGTCACATGGCACCTCACGAGGCTCTGAGCCCCGCAGGAGAGGAGCTGGTGGTTCCAGGCCAAGGGCTGCTCAGCTCTCACTCAAAAGGTTCACTGGCGCCACAGGGTCCTCCTTTCCACTGGGTGTGGCCCAGATGGCTCTTCTGTGCAGCTGCAACACACAGAAGAGGCGGGCGGTCATCCTCACCTCTTTGGACCATGCCAGCCCTGTCCCCGACCCCGCTCAGCCAGCCCCAACGTCCATCTATCAGCAAGCGCTATCAGGTGTCCACCAGCTGCCCCACCACTTGGATTCTGCATCCAAGCAGGGAAATCGTTCCAGCTCCTCCTCCAAAATTTGAAGGATTCACAGGAGAGGGAGGCTGCCACACAGTGGGCTCTACGGAGAAGGGAGAAGCTGGCTCTGGTTCTGGGAGCTGTATTTATGAACAGAAACAACTGGGCTTTTGCTCTGCATTCAGGATTATTCTAGCTGGTAGAGAGCCCTTGAGGGATGAAGGAGAGAAGGGCTGGGCCAGTAGGAGTTTATCCTCTAGCGCAGAGTGAAATGCACACAGTGCATGGAAGCCCCCGTTCAGAAAAGCTTGGAGCTCCTCCTGCCTCTGCTTCCTTTTATCCTGGAGTTCAGGGCGGTGTGAGCTTCAAGAAGAACCTGAGATGGGAACATGCACCACAACCACAGGTGCTAACATTAAAGAAGAGAATGTGGGGCTGGCCAGATAGCTCAGCAGTCTAAGGTGCCCGCTTAGGGAAGCTTAGGCAGGGGCAGGGGACTGTGGTTTGATCCCTGGCACCATAGGCTGTGCCAGCCTCGTCCCCAGGTTGGGCTGAGCAGGCCAAAAAAGAAAAAAGAAAATGCCACCACAAGACCCCAACACCCCCTGGGACTGCTCACTGTCCTGCCCATCAGATCTTGTTTCCTTCTCTGCTTTGGCCCATAAGAAGCTGACAGGACTCCTTGGTGTGTTCTTGTGAAATAATCTTATTTTCAACTTCAGCTTTTAGTATCTCCTCTGAAATCCCTTCTAGTTCATTTCCTTCATCTGGTATCTTTATTTGCACTTTAACTTATTAATTGTACTTATGTCTTTTAAAAAAAAATCCTTTCTGAAACCAAGGAGAAAGTATGGTCACAAAATAGTATGGAAATGGGCAGAACTGCTTTGACTGCTTTAAGCCTGAAGGTCATCCTTATTTTTTTGTGATTTTAGGTATATCATGCATCAAAACCACCACCAACAACAAAACCCTGCACTAATGGACATATTTTTATGTAGTCATTTATTTTAATCTTTATTTATTTGGTACAGGGTCTCACTGTGTAGCTCAGACTCATAGTGATCCTCCTGTCTCAGCCTACCCAGTGCTGGGATTACAGGCATACACAACCATGCCTGTTTAGTTTACCAGAATTGAACCTGGGTCCTTGCACTTGCCAGGCAGGCACTTAGATCGCCGAACTATCTCCCTGGCCTCAAGGATGCGTTTTTAGAATGATTCCCGAAATTGGAATATGGACTGCAATTAGATAACATATTACTTTAATGGGAATTTCCTAAATTTGGTCATTTCCTGTGGCTATGAAAGCAAATGCCCTCACTCTTTGGAAATACATGTTAGAATATAATGGAGCAAAGAGGGGAACCTGCTCGCAAATATTCTAAAAGTGAGAGGGGGAAATCTGCCCATTTATCTATCTACCTACAGAGAGCGAGGAGAGATTCAATCTCATACTTAAAAAATGAAAGCCCTTGTGCATCCAGGTGATTATCTTGAACAGTTTGCATTACAGTGGTGCTCTTTCAAAAGGGAGACTTGGGTTAGCCAAATAGCTCGGCGGATTAAAGCCCTTGTAAGTAGGTGCAGGGGCTGGGGGTTTGATCCCTGGGACCTGCTGAGCTGGCCTCTCCCCAGCACTGAGACGGCACTTGAGGCTAGGTGTGGTGGCATGCACTTGTTTTTTTGTTTGTTTGTTTGTCTTTTTTGAGACAGGGTCTCACTATGTAGTTCAGTCTGGCCTTAAGCTCACTTTGTAGCCCAGGCTGGTCTCAAACTCACAACAATTCTCCTGCCTCAGCCTCCTGAGTGTGCCACCATGCCCGGCTGTCTCTCTCTGTCTCTCTGTCTGTCTGTCTGTCTGTCTCTGTCTCTGTCTCTTTCTCTCTGTCTCAGTCTCTCTCTCTCTCTTTCTGTCTCTCTCTGTCTCTCTCTCTCTCTCTGTCTCTCTCTCTCTCTCTCTCTCTCTCTCTCTCTCTCTCTTCCCTTCTTCAGAATTTAGAGCCCAAACGCTTCAATCTCTGGCCCCACCAAGGCTAGTCAGGGCTCTGCTCAGAAAGAAAACTACATCACGCCTGCTCTCTCCTTAGCAGACTCCACAGTCTTCTTAGCTGCTCGGTGTCCTCTTTGCCCTGAGCTCGCCCTTCTGTCCTCTGCGCGCCTGGCCTTGCCCAGTGGATGATGGTGTGCTCTCCAGTCTTCTAGTAGAACCTGTCTCTAGGTTTTGGAAAGGCCATAGGACCAGGCTCATTTAGTTCAAAGAAAGCCCACGTACTTGGTGCTCGATAGAAGAGTTGGGCAGGCAGGCAGCATGGGCAGCGTGAAGGGTAAAATCTTGGTGATTGCAGAGAGAACTGTGCTGAATGAAAGGGTGACAGGAGTTCTGAGAAGCTGGGTGACTTTGTCTACAGCACCAGAACCTGGTTCTGTACCCCTGTGGCACATTATTTTGCTCTTTTCCAACACGCTTCTTCTAACCCTTTCATCCACACAGTTCAAAGTGTTTTTCCACCTCTTTAATCTGGGCAGTAACCGGGTGATGCAGCAGATGATGACAGAGATAAGGCCGCAGGTGGGAAGAACCAAGCTGGCAAAACAAAGGGATTTGGCCTGGGATGCAGTTGGGGTGACCTCGGCCTTCCCACGGGCTGCTCCTGGGAGGCCAGGCTCGAAGAGGCTTTCTGGGGTGGGTAAGACATAGGGGAAACTTGGGAAGGGGGCAACAGGGGTCTCAGGGTCCTGCACCAGGGGCAGTGATGGCTGAGGGCCTAACACAAACCCTTGTCCAAAGTTCTGCTCCAACTCTAGTCCTCAACTCCATCTTTGGCCTCAGCTTTGGCCCTCCTCTCCCACTGTGTCCACTGCCCCCTTGTCCTTTTTTCAGACTACCTGGACCTTCAGGCAGGGGACATGGGTGTATAAGGCTACAGGCCCAGGTTTAACCTCAGTCCTGCCACCTTCTAGCTGATAGATGGGACTCTGGGTGCGTTCAGAGGTCTCTGGGGACCCCAGGTGTCTGATCTCTGTGAGGGAGTCCACTCTTGCCCTCAGCACTCTTGTCACTCTCTCACTCATATATTTGCATCGACTTTCCTTGGAGTCCACTGCTCTCAGCTGGTAAGTCAGCTAAATTTGAGGTTGAACACGGGTTTCCCCTTCCAGGCAAAAGGCTTGCATTGGATGCCTGAAGAAAGCATGCAAAGGGCAAGGTGACTGACAGCTGACATTTGGGAGGGGGCTTACAAGAGGGTGTTAGAGTGGTCTTGCAGTCACCACTCCATGATGACACAGTGACTGTGACCACCAGAAAAGTGGTCATTTACTCCAAGCGAGAGCTGCCTTGATGTTACTTACCTCAATCGTTTAGGATGGAGTAGGACTATCCTCATTTTGTAGAAGACTTGGAGGCCCACGATATTTGAATAACCTACTAAAGGCCCTTTTGCCAACATACAACCAAGCAGACCACAGACCTGCCCAGGACCCCCACCCCTTGTCAGACTCAGATCTCACAAGATATCCTGACAGCAGCACCTTTCCTGTTTGTTGAACTGTGCCTATGTACACATTGTGTCAACCTGGGCCACACCTTTCCCCAGGCAGTGCGGAGCCTGCACCCTGCGGAGGGCATAGGCAGGTATGGAGAGATCCACACAGATCCTGGTCCCCCTGGGCGGAGCAATGGGATAGGTACCTGGCAGAGAAGCCACTGTGGATGTGGTGACCCCAGGAGATGATGTTGAGCTGAGATCTGAAAGGGAGAAGCAGGATCCCAGAGGAGGGTACCACAAGGGCCCAGTTGTGGTCTTGGGGCAGAATCTGGCAAGGTACAGGGCCTAGAAGTGGCCCAGTGTGGCTGAAGAGAAGTGCGTGCAGACCAGAGATGTCATGTGAAGGTGCCTTGGCAGGTGCAGGAAGGGGCTAGGTCCTGCTCTGGCAGGGAGTGGGCTCTGAGGCGACAGATATGGCTGCTGTGGAGGGGGCTGGAGGAGAGGCCACAGGAGAGGGTTTGTAGATACAGACCCTGGAACCAGCTAGGCAGAGCCACTGCCCCTGGGCCAAATCTGTGCTTAGCTGTGCCAGGCAGCTGATGCAAGCCAGGCTCTGGGAACACTCAGGATGGGCTCATCTGCCTGTGCGATGGCGAGGTCCATGGAGGTGCTGCTCCCAGGACTCGGCATGAACTATGTTCCCTGGTAGTCCAGGCATATCCCCAAAGTGCCTCCTTCCTGCCAGTGCTTATGCCCTGATGGGGGACTCAGCTGGACACGGTTGTGAGCTGCTACCCTATATATGCAGTAGGCCAGCTCAGATCAGGACACCCGTCACACTAAGGCACAGAGCACCAGCTGAGGAGAACAGTCACATGAAAGTAGGTGTCCAGTGGAGTTTCCCGTGGACCTGCACCCTTAAAATGCTTAAGAGAACCCTTATCTCAGAAAGTATCCCCGAAGCACCAAGAATGTGGGGCCTGCAAGGGCCTCCCTGCATCCCTAAAACCAGTTCTATCAGAACACAAAGACCTTTGAAGGAGAAAGAAAGGGAATGTGACTTGTCCTTCCTAACAGTTCACATCTGCAGGACGGAACTATCCCATTCATCACTGGGAGCTGACGCACACGTGGACAGCACATCTGAATTCCTTCATGTCCCCTTCCCTGTCCTCTTCCCCCTCATCCCATCTCTCAGTCCCTTTCCCATTTGCCAATAATCTTTTCCTTTGTCTCCTACCTTTTATTTTGCACTTTAAATTATTCATAATTTGGGTTTCTCGTGTAAGAGACACCTTGGGTCTGATCTATCTCACATCATACGATCAAGTAGCAGGCGGATGAGAATTCTGAGACCCCACAGTGTGTAACAAAGCTAACCAGAACTCTGCAAGTGTCATGGGCCACGTCCTGGCATTTACTGGGGACAGGGCAAGAGCCACGCCCTGCTGGAGGAACATTACTGATGGCAGTGGCTGTCCCCTGCCACAAGAAACCTGTCCCAGAGCACCACTGAAATGTGCACTGCAATGGAAATCCCCACAGTGCACTCCTGCCCAGGGCACCAGCTTGCTCACAAGCATCGTGGTGATGGTTTACATGGTCAGTGTGTGCTGACCATGGCCCAAGTCTCCTTGGTCAGGCCCAGATGGCTTCTTCAGTGGCCTCACTCATGCTGAGCAGATGAGCACTCAATGCTCACACATCATGAGCTGCTCGGGCTGGGTCAGGGACTAAGGAGCAGAGCATCCCTGGATGGCTCCTTTTGATGTCCCTGAGCCCGCGTGCTGGGTCCCAGAGAGCATTTTTTGAGCCTTGGATACATTCCGTTTTCTCCAGGGAAAAGGTTTGGTAAGAACACAATCTTTTTTAAGTGAGAAAAGCTAAGAATTTATATGAGAGGCTGAGACAGGAGGATCACAAGTTAATGCCTAAATAGGGCAGCTTAGTAACTTGTAAACACTGTCTCAGATAAAAAGTGGGCTGGGGACACAGCTCTCTGTGAAGGACCTGGGTGCAGTCAACAAATGAACAAACAGCAAAAGAATCCACCTCAGACAATTAGGAATTAGAATGACTTAGTGAGACCTGGTTCAACTCAAAAACAACACAGATGCTGGCTTACAGCGACTACTGTTCCTCCCCAGGGCAGAGACAAGAAAGGCATTTGGGCCAGGGAGATAGCTCAGTGGCATAAGCACCTGCGGGGCAAGTGCAAAGTCTTAAGTTCGATTTCTGGTATCACAAGAAAAGAAAGAAAGAAAGAAAGAAAGAAAGAAAGAAAGAAAGAAAGAAAGGAAGGAAGGAAGGAAGGAAGGAAGGAAGGAAGGAAGGAAGGAAGGAAGGAAGGAAGGAAGGAAGAAAGAAAGAAGAAAGAAAGAAAGAAAGAAAGAGAAGCATTTCATTTCCCTAGTTACATGGACACACGCTCACACTCATGAATACCCACATGGGAGCTACGTGTGTATTTACCCTCATGCCTCTGCATCCCTGTCCTGTAATTAGCACCTCATAAAGGACTTTCTATGTATCACAACCACCAGCTGAGGTCCTAAGGGAGTCTGGGGGATTGAAGAGGCAGAACACTCAATCTCTCTCTTTGCTGGAAAGACTTTTTTTTTAGAGGTTCTTAAAATTTTATTTATAAAAAATGTATGAAATGTCACAAACACAATTTTCTTGGTGATATTAGCAGTCAAGAATAGACTAATGCATCCCTTGGTATATAATACATATTAAAATATAGCTTTCACCCTAACTTTATCCATTAGTTTTAAATTCCAACTTTTATCAAATCTAGAAACAAGACAATACACATGAAATCTTTTGAGCTAGGTTGGATGGACTGCCTCCTGAGCTTAGGTGAGCTCTGAGCGGCTCTGGGGAAATGCTTTCCTTCCACAGCCCCTGGGCTGTGGCCACCCTACAGCCTGAGATAAGGCTTCTGTAAACACTCCCTGACACTCCGTCCCCTGCCTTCCTGGGCCTTCCTCTTTGAAGCTGAACTACAGGAAGACCTCTATGCCAGAGGGAGGACCTCTTACCAACTGATAAAGAAGCGGAAATCCACTTGGTGATAGGATTAGCTCACCTGAGATGGTTGCTTGGCTTGAAAACCCAGTTGTAAGATAGGAGGCTTGGGCTCAATCAAAATAAACCTGACTGCCTGTCTCCCCACACCAACTCATCCGTCAGTCCGTCTCATGGGGGGGGGGGTGCTTAGCCAGGCCTCAGGGTGCCCTACCTCTAAATTCAGAAATCTCACAGTTTCAGCAATGACTCAAGTAAATTTTGCTCCACAGCGTGGTCACCATTTTCACCTGGCATACAGACCTCCAGATCAGCCTGTTCATGTGCAGGTTAGGGAGCTTTTTGGAGCACAGAATTGGGGCTGTGGAGTGTACCTGAAGACTCACTGGATTGGATTTGCAGTAAGTGTCCCGGGGCTCCCAGCTCAAGTGATCGAGGCCAGAAATTGCTGTTCTTTTGTTCTAAGGCCACTTGACGAAAGGTGAACAGAATACTTGCCAGGCTATGATTCTGTGGTGTGCCAGGCCTGCCTGGAAGATGGGTTCTGGAACCCCTGGGATCTCAAAATCTAGACTCTCCAGTCCCTCTTATGAAGTGGTGTTGCATTTGCAAATAACCTACACACGTATATGTATATTTGACGTCATCTAAGATTCCTTATAACACACAAGGTAAATGTAGTGAAGAGAGATTCCTTTCAAAGGATCCCTCAGCCTGCCGGCTAGACCAGATGAGCAAAGCTCATCCTCCTGAGCTGAAAAAATTGATGGACAAGAAGTTATCATGGAAGGGCTGGCCAAATAGCTCAGCAGATTAAAACGCCTGCTTAGGTAGATGTAGGGGCCAGGAGTTAGATCCCCAATTGAGACTGGGCGTGGTGGCGCATGCCTATAATCCCAGCACTTGGGAGGCTGTAAACAGGTGGATCACTATGAGTCTGATCTATGCAGTGAGATCCTGAACACCCTGTCCTAAATAAAAAAAAAAAAAAAAAAAAAAAAAAGAAGAAGTTATCATGGAAATTGAATGGTGGCAGACATGTCCAAGGAATATTGTGAGGATTTGATCCCTTTATGAATCTCATGATAGATGAATGTGTGAAGGGGGCAACTCGTGGGCAACAGAACAGCATCGGAACGGTGGTAACAAGAGGCACTCGTGTCACCACGGTGGTAGCCTTAGGACAAGTTTAAATAATGACTGCTCAACAGAAAAATTCATGCCCCTCCTCCAAGCGCTACTTTCACTGATTGGGTCACACACATTTTCATATTAAATTTTTTGTTAAATAAAGTTTTGTAGTAGTCAAGAAAATGCTGTGAAGATAGTTGTTAGGCTGAGTTTTTAAGAAATCGTGATGAGAAGAAAATACCTATTTTTTATTTTTAATTTTTCATTTCATGTATTTTTTTTTTGTACAGGTTTTCAGTACACAGCTCGGACTCAAACTGATCCTCTTGTTTTCAGCCTCCCCAGAGCTGGACTCGGTGTGCCTCAGGGATGGAGCCAGTGAGGCGGCTGGACTGGGGATCAAACCCCTGTCCATGTGTTTGGCAAAGCAGGTGCTTAGTCTGCTGAGCTGTCTTGCTGGTCTGAGAAGAAAATATCTACACATACAGTATAGACATAATCTTTTTATACCAGAACTTGAACCCAGGGCCTTCTTACTGAGCTACATCCCTAGTCCTTTTCATTTTTTCTTTTGAGAATAGATCAAACTAAGTAGTAAAATAGCCCAGGCTGGCCACTGTGACCCTCCTGCCTCAGCCTCACAGGGTATTGGGATCACAGGGTATTGTACACCACACTCTCTGGTCTGGACCCATTGTTTTAACAAATGTATTTGATCCTTGCCTGACTGAGTATATAAATATGGAGGGCTGACTATACTGAGGATGAGGGTTTATACACAGCCACCGCCTCTGGTGCTAGCCGATGTCCTTACTGAACCTCCCCCTCCCCAGGACCTCCTGCAGTTCTGCACGATTTGGACACCAAAGAATGACTGTCCCATCCAGCAGGAGGTCCGAGGCCCCTGCATCTGCTGCTAAGGCCCAGAATCTTCTCTGATTGGCCACTATCTCTGCAATGCCCCCAATCCCCCACCCCCACCCCCTACACACCCATGCATCACAGGACACACCCAGCTGGAGGGGGGCACAGCAGGACAAGGTTGGCCACTCTCTTCCCCTTGGCGCACCTTCCTCTGTCCCTTTCCTGGTTGCCTTCTGCCCTTGACCTCTAACTGCTCCGGTTCCTCCTTTCCGTGTTAGCGTCGCTTCCTGGTTCCATTTTCTTATCCATCACTGAATGATGGCACTGAGCACCATCTAAATATCAATGATGTGGCTGGGGAAGAGCTCAGTGGCCTAAGTACCACATGCTGTACTGGCCCCCTGGGTGTGCAGTACCAGCCCTGAAGCCAGGCATGGTGGGTGCACCCTATAATCCCAGCTCTGGGGAGGAGGCTGAGACAGGAGGATCACTATGAGTCCAAGCTGTGAGACCCTATAATAAATAAATAACACCAGTGATATCCAGAGGGTGGTCAGCTCTCTCTGGGACTCCAGGCATATGCTCACCCCAATTGGCAGCTTGGTGTGAATATCTAAGACCACTTCAAACTTGGCG
>PVKA01013442.1:0-55008 GCA_004027165.1 Ctenomys sociabilis | reverse complement strand
TGCTAATTTTTTGTCTGGTTGACCTATCTTTTTGAGATAAGGGTGTGTTAAGATCTCCTGTTAAGATTGTGTTCTTAGACATTAAGTTTTTCATGTCCCTTAAGATTTGTCTTACATAGTTGGGTGCTCCTGTGTTTGGTGCATAGATATTTATGAGTGTTACTTCTTGCTCTTGAATTTTTCCCCTGACCAATACATACTGGCCTTCTTTGTGTCGCTTGATCATTCTTGGTTTGTAGTTGAGACTGTCTGAGAACAGAATTGCTACTCCTGTTTTTTTCTGAGGTGCTGGGGCATGCAGTATTGTTTTCCATCCTTTGACTTTGAGCCTATGAATGTCCTTTTGTGGTAAGTGTGTTTCTTTTATACAGCATAGTGTTGGATTTTGTTTCCTAATCCACACTGCCAGTCTATTTCTCTTAATTGGAGAATTGAGTCCGTTTACATTTATGGTTATAATTGAAATGTGCTTACTTATGTTTGTCATGATATTAAGCTGGTATTGTTTACTCCTTTGTAACCTGTGTTTAATTGACTGTCCTGTTTAGTGGGTTTCTTCCATTCTCATTCATGGAGTTCTGGTCATTGTGGACTCTTTCTAGAACCTCTTTCAGCAGCCTGTGAACAGATGGCTTTGTCATCATGATGTTCATTAGTTGTTCTTTGTCGTGGAAGTATTTCACTTCTCCATCAAACTTGAAAGAGAGTTTTGCAGGGTATAGTAGTCTGGGCTGAAATTTGTTTTCGTGTATTACTTGTACATGTTTTGCTCCATGCTCTGCTTGCCTTCATTGTTTGTGTAGAGAAGTTGGCTATAATTCTGATAGGTTTTCCTTTGAATGTGAGCTCCTTCTTCTCTCTAGCAGGTTTCAGTATATTATTTTTGTGTTGGATTTCTGCGATCTTAACTATTATATGTCTTGGTGTGTTTCTACTTGGGTTGAGGTTATTTGGTGTTCTGTATGCTGCCGTGACCTGAATGTTGGATTGTTTCCTCATATTTGGGAGGTCTTCTGCAATTATTTCTCCCCAAATTCTTTTTATGTCATTTGTATTGACTCCTTCATTCTCGTTGATACCAATTATTCTCACATTGTTCATTCTGGCGTCATCCTGCAGGTGATGGATTAGTTTTTCCTGCATTCTTGTTGTTTTTAAGAGATCATTTCTCACCTTTTCACTGGCTGCTCCAGCATCTTCAAGATGTGAAACTCTTTCTTCGCTTTCACTCAGACGGTTTTGTAGACTCGTGATTGCTATTTTTAGTTCTTCTATATCTCTTTGACTGTGTTTCATGTGTTCTATTTCTTTTCTGTATTGCTCATTCAAGGAATCCATCATATTTCTGATCTCCTCCATTTTTTTATCCATGTCTTCTTTAGAGGTACTTATTAATTCTTTTTCTGCTGTGATTCTCCAAGTTGGATTTCCTCTGTATATTTCTGGACTTGTTTCGGTATTTCAGATCCTATGACTTCAAAAAGTTCTTTTTTGATTTCAGAACTTATTTCTGCTTTGAGTGCCTCATGATCTTTCTGCTGTTGTTTCTTTGCTTCAGATGGTGTTAATTCAAATATGTCAGCTGCCATAGTGCTCTCTGCACTTGGTCTGGGTGAGCATAGTTTTTCCACCCAATGTTTCTGGAATTCATTCTTTATTTGAGATACTATGTATTCAAATATTTCTTTTTTTATTTGGGAAATTATTTCTTGCTTTATTTCCTCTATAGCTTTCTGCTGTTGTTCCTTTGCTGCTGTATCTGTTAGTTCATTCATTGCAGCTCAGCTAGTGCCCTCTGCCCTTCCTGATGGACTTGAGGTCTGGGATTGCATTTTTCCCCTTCTCTTTGTCATTTTGAATAGCACTGATATTTGACCTTTGGTGTAGAGCTTTGGTGCAGCTATAACCTTAGCTTGTTATGAGATTTTCCAGGTATGCCTATCCTGGATCTAGCTGTTGTGTTCAGTTCCTTTATTGTTGCAGCTCCTTTGGTTCCCCTCTGTTGGTTCCCGGGGTCAGCCCTCCTGTGTCAGGCAGGGCGTTCCCCAGCTGGTTGGGCCTGGGCTTTGGTGGGTCTTCTGGGCTCACAAAAGGATAGTGGATGATCTTATTCACTGAGTAGGCTGTACTGAGCTGGCCAGCTTGTGCTGCATCCAGGTCTACAGGCTGTAACCCGAGAAGGCTGGGAAAGGTCCCTCTGGTGCATTGGGCCTGGAGCCCTCACTCACAGGCCAGGCTGTGCTGGGTTTCGGTCCATAGCATGGGACCGTGGATTGCTGAGAAATGTCCCTCTGTCGTGGCAGGCTTGGAGTTCTCACTCCAGGCCGACCTGCACTGGGTCTGGGGCTGTGTCTTGGTACTGGTCATTACCTGGAAATGTCTCTGGCACAGTGTGCCTGGAGCTGTCACCGGGCCACGGGGGTGGCGGGCAGCTTAATCCCTGAGAAATGTATCTCAGGCACGATGGGCCTGGAGTTCTATACTCACTGACCTTTGATGCCCAGAGAATCAGGGAAATTCCCACTCAATCAGTGGGCTTTAGGTCAGGGGATCCGGGGAGGTGTTGGTGAGTGGGTCCTGAGGTTTCAGGCCAGTCACTGGCTTGGAGGGGTTGGGGACAGGGATCCATGTAGGGCACGTGGGAAGAAGCGAAAGGCTCTCCCTCAGACTCACCACACTCTCACTGATCTGGGAAACCTGGTGAGTCCTGTAAATTCGCTCTCCCTGGGAGAGCTCGGTGCGGGATCCAGGAGGCCGCTGGAGTCAGCCACTGTCTCAGGCAGGTCTCTTGCTGGGCGGCGTTGGCGGGATTGAGGAAGATGGCGGAGTCGGCTGTGCTGTCTGGCCGGTCTCAGGGGCTGGGTGGGCACAGGCGGGATCAAAATGTATATTTCATAGCATATACATGACTTGGAACTGATTATTAGAGATGACAGTAAATGAAGTGACATTTTTTCAGTCATAGTCTTAAACTTCAGACTTAGAGCCAATATTCAAAAGCATATTTCTTAACCTATTAGACTGTGGCAAATGGATGCCAGGCACAGATTTGAGTCATGATTTTTGAGCAGGACTGAAACAGTGAATGAGACAATGAAAATACAGCGCTGTTGAGTGAAGGAGGGGCTGAATGGCTGACTGAATAATATCGTACTTCCACAATGATCATTGGTTTGATGGCTTTGATGGAGTTAATTCTGCTATTATTTTGGTGAAAATGAAGGAAACCTTTCAAGTATTTATAGAAAGGCTTTCCTTAATCGCTGCCCCAAATCCTGACAGCCAGAAAGACTAACAGCAATAATTTTCTCACCTGCTGAGCAAACCGCCTCACCTCCTTAATAGTCTGTGTAGAGACGCATGCTGCTGCTGCCAGGATGGGATTTTAAATTCTACAAATCTTGGCTCCTTCTTCCAAGAACATATCCAAAACAAGACTCATGAAACCACGCAAAGTGCTGGCAAGGCAACTGCAGTGCTGCTTTCCAATTCCTGCCTGTTTTAGAAGGCAAATAACATCGGGACAAAGATAATAGAGAAATGGAGCCAATTTGGAGAATTAACTAAAGAATTATAGCTTCAGCAATATGCCCATAAATGAGAGGATTTATTGCACCCACAGTATTAAGTTTTGCACTGGTTTCAGCATGTGAGTAAACAAAGCAAAATACAGTCATCAGTCAGAGTGAGTCCAGAGAACTAGCCTATTTGAATTATGTCCTAAGAACAATGATGCCTTCTAATTATATAATCTACTTGTAGAGTGCTGCTTTGATTTGACCATTAGTCTCAAAACTTTATGCTACTGATGCCTTTATATTTCCCATGAAGGAAGGCCCAAATATTGAGGTTTTTCTTTCTGAAACATACAATGCTTGAGAAAAACAATGGATGATTTTCAGTGGTAAGATTTAAAACTAAGTTTTCTGGATCCAGTGTCTGGGATCTTAATTACTCTGGTTACAAAACACCTTGTTTAAAACAAGTGCCTTCCCTATAGTTTGTCAGAATTTGTCTGTTCAAAGATGATAAATGGAATCTCTTATGCTTCATTTAGTAACCAGAAAGTGTTGGCAAACTCATCTTCCTATTTTTCTGTGGTTCTTCTAACCAGCATTGATTTTCCCTCTAGTATATAGTCATATTATTGAATGTGTTGTTCATGATGATCTATTCAAAGCTGAAATATTTGAGTTACACATGTGTCCAACAGGCTCCTGAAGAAATTGCCATGATTTCATGACTCTGTAACCATTTAGTTTTCATAATGATATCTTTGACATTCTGGTACTGGTGGGAATTCTTTTCGGTTGTTCTGGAAATGTAGTTGGCAAAAGCTCTAAAGTTATAGGGTGTCAGTTGAGAGAGAGAATTGGCAAATGAAAACAGGAGTTTAATAGGTCAACTTATGAATTATATTTTGTTTTTTGTGCTACAAGGGATTGAACTCAGGACCTTGTGCTTGCCAGGCAAGCACTTATTTCACTGAGCTATCTCCCTGTCCCCAATTTATGAATTCCGAAAAAAAAAATAGGGGCCTAAGCACTTCTTATTATCTCAGCTCTTTTAAATAACAGAAATTTACTTATGCCCTGCCAGACTCAGGAAGATGAACTCTCTTCTTTAGCTTTCTCAGACAGGTTGCTTGACCTAGAACTGGAGCTCAATAATCTCATCCTTTTCCAGAGGGAGAAAAAATGAATTCATGAGCTTAGTACAATGGTTAACATTCAAACTTAGAAAATTCTAGGCTTTATTCCAATCCCAGCCTTAGTTGTATAGGTGAGATATGCCACTATCCATTCAGAAGGTGTTTTTCCTTTCTTCTGACAAGGCCATTAAGTCCTGAAAATATGATGTGACACTGTGCTGGAATCGCCGCGTGAGAGTCAATAACAACCTTCACCTGCAGGTTCCAGCCAGCCAAATTCCTGCACTCTCATGGACAGACCAGCAGCAGCTTTGGCACACAGATCCTTCTCAGGGCATGCTTTGGGATGTGTTTGTATGTTCAGATTTCTGTTTCTGGACAGAGCAACTGCACTGCTCCGAGGGGTGGAACTGTCTCCCTGATCTCCACACTGCTTGGCTTTGGCCCCGTGCTTCCATGGTCTTTGCCACTTTGATTTCCTGATTTTAACTCCTCTGGTATCTGGATCTGTGTGTGAATGGCTTAAGCTTGCAGAATAATGAACCTGAATACTTTCACTCTGGCATTCTTATCTGTGGCTCTTATCTTCATAATCCTGGGCCACTGAAGGTAATGAAATCCCTTTGTAAATACAAAATATTGTTCCACAGTTGCTGTTTGATTCCTGACAGCTCAGGAGCCAGCACTGTCCTTTTGCCCCCCACCTCAGCTCAAGGCAAACTGATAAGAATCAACAGGCAAAGCCCTACCTTCACTCACCATCAATGTCATCAGGGAGGATAAGCCCCACAACCTTATCAGATATACAAATACTGCTCATCTAAATTTTACTTTTTAAATGTTCTAAAACTCTTAAGTCAATTTCCTTTCTGACCTGTCAAGTCTTTCTCTGACTAGCTTCGGTATCCACCTGCTCTTTCAAAAAATCCTCTTCCTTGAGTCATTAACTTATTATAACTCTTGCAACATATCTGACATTAGGATTCACATCTGAACTATTTTTTTGTGTGAGTATTCCTTCTCATTCTTTAGAGCCCCTAGTGTGCTACTTTATTCTTGCTACATATTCTTCCTCTTCCTCTGACTGACTCTTCTATGTACTGAAGTAATGTATGAATGCTTTCAACTATTTCTTCTGCAAAAGAGAGGACAGATTTAGTAGTTTGGTTATCTTTTTATAAACCTTGTATTCTCTCACTGATGGTTTTGCCTGGAAATATTTTGTCCCTGTAGCATTCTCAAATGGAAAATGATGTTATTTTCAAAATGCGTTACTAATAATTTCATAATTTCCCTTGACATTCAGGATTCCTATCGTGCGTGATCTCCCTCCCATACATAAACTCATACTTAAGAGGTTTCTGTCTCATTTTAGTTTCATCCTGCACCCCAACTCATATCTAGATGACATGAGTAACCACAAATAAAACCCATGCATTAATTTGGTGACTGATTCTGGGCTGGCTCCATATATTGTCTTTCAGTCATGCACTCATTCATCCTCTTTTCATCCACTTCCTGCACCTTAATTTTAAGCAAAACTTGATCCTAACAGATGCACTGACATGTGACAGCTCCCTGTCTGATAACTAAATCTTGCTTTCTCTAGCCAGGGCTGATGACACACACTTGTCATCTCATGACTCTGGAGGCTAAGAGAAGAGGATTGACACAAGTTCCAGGTCATCCTGGGTTACCTTGAAATTTCCAGTCTGAACTGTAGAGTAAGATCATCTCAAAAAATAATCTTACTTTTCTCATTATCTCATCAATGCACCCCCATCAAACTTTCCAAGTAAGTCACAGAGGCTATTAATACACTAATCTTCCATTTCTCCTGCTTAGTAGAAACAATGATATTAAACTAACATCATACAGAGAGTACAAAATCTTTTGGTTCACCTAGAATACACTTACTCAAGATTTCATTCAACTTGATTCTCCTCTGTCATTTTTATCTATATGTTATTTCCTGTTCTTCCACAGAATAAGAACCTTCTCCCTAATTTTGGCTAATTTGTGACTATATCAGCACTGTTGGCCTTATCCATCTTCCACTCCTCTGGAGTCTTTTTCTACAGGTGTTACATTTCTAGGCTCTTCCATCTTCAAGTTTTGTCAAACAGGCTCCTCCTCAGCCTATAATTATTTGAAGGCCCTATCCTTCAAATATTTATAACCCATTAATCCTATCTTCTAATTCATCCTGACCCATGATTTTAAAATATCATCTACTTTTATTTCCTAATATCCTCCTCATTCCATGATGAACTGGTGGAATGAACTAAAGTAGCACCTTATGTATCATCAATAACCTTATCTCTTGAAACTTAAGATTATTTTTTATTTTACTGTTCTTTTTCTTTACAAAACAAAGCAATACGAAACAAAATAACATGAAAACAATAAAATTGACCAAAATATTGAAACAAGAAGGTAGGAAATTAACAATGGCTGCTGTATTATATGTTATTATCCTCAAAGTAGTTGCTCCGATAACCAGATATAGGCAAGCCAGACTGATCAATTAAACATTAACATTTCTTTTCAATAAACCAATAGAAATTAATAGTACTATTCTTTACTCTTTATGCTATCTTTCATTGGTTATGCTTTTTGAAATACAACTTTTGAAATACAACTTCTCTTTTTATATGTACCATTTTTCTTCACTCTTTTCATAGCTCTGAAGCTTTTCTTATACCAATTTGTTCTTCTCCTTCAATATGTAAGCAAAAACACTCAATTTCTTCATAGTATGCTAATAAGGACTGTGTATTGCTTCAACCACTTTCATTTGTTCACTTTAAAGTCTGTTGGATCTCATTAAATGAATGGGCCTTATTCTTATATATAACCACTTTGTCATTGGAATGTTCCAGTTTGTCCCTCACCTAACTTATCCTACTCCTTCTCAGTATCTTTCCTGTAAAATTAAAAAATAATACAACAGCAATGTATGTGCACTCATGTTTGTGGCAATACAGTTTCTAACAGCTATATCTTAGAACCACTCCAAATGCCCATCAGTTGTTGAGTGGATAAAGAAGATAAGGTTTTCTTATGTAATGGAGTACCACTCTGCCATGAGCAGGGTGAAGCTGAGATATTTCTAGGCAATTGTATGCAACTTGAGGCCATATGCTTAAATGAAATAAATGGGACTCATGTGTAAACCTCACATGTCTCCTTGGTGTGAGAGACAGAAAGAGAATAAGGACCCAGATGTACAACAAACATTGTGGAATGGGAAGAAACTGTTAAAAACTAAAAAGGAACTTAGGTGAGGGAAGAAGGAAAAGAACAAAGGAAAAAAAAAGACAAACTGGAAACAAAACTTGGTAAATAGAGAGATGAAGAGGGGTTAAAAGGATGAAGGGAATTGGGAACAAAAGAAGAATCAAGCTATATCATGTACAGGTCCAAATAGACTATGATGAATATGGTCTGTAGGTATGTCTAAAATGCACCAATACATTTAATTAAGAAAGCCACTTCTATACATTTTAATTGACAGATGGCCATCTCTAGGTCATCTTGATTTCCCTATGCTTTCAATCACAACATTTAACTGTTTACTAAGTCCTAAAGAGTCATATAAGATATGTATATGAAATAAAGATTCATTTCATACATATATGTAGGAAGTGTGTGCAAAAATAACATCACCTTCTGAGACTGAAGATCAGAGAGTAGAGGAGGATCAAAGTCGAGGCCCAGATGGGCAATTAGAAAGATACTGTTTCAAAGCAAAAACATATCAATAAATTTAAAAAGAACTGGGGATTTAGCTCACTGTTAGAGTGTCTGTGGGTTTGATCACCAATGCCACTAAAAAGCAAATCAAAACTGGCTTCCTGGGCATTTTAAGGTATGGACTTACTCGTGCAAACTTGCTTTCTGCTATCTTCCTCTTCATACTGCACAACCCAGGAGCAATGCATGGATCATGCGTATTTTATCTACACTCTCCGCAGTATTTCACATTGCTTTTGCTTATGTCTCTCTGACTTTTCTCATTAGCTTCTTCCTCTATAGTCTCCTTAATTTCTTCATGTACCTGTCCAGAACACTTCCACCCTTACTGATCACTTAAGATTCATATTAGACCTCACTTTGCCTAATGCCTGAGCTTCAGCTCCCCTCACAATAGTCATGCACTCATCTTCTGCAAACATTTTACTTGTGAGTTCCTGTCACATGCTATGTGCCTACTTTGCTATTAGATTGCAGTGTCCTTTAGGGCAAGGGCTATATCTCAAAAATTGTTGTAACTCCAGCACCTAGCAAAGTTCCTGACACATGGCCAATAAACTTTTACTACACAGGGAGTCTTCAAGTCATAAAATGATTCACAGGCGAATTAATGGGCAAGAAACATTGTCCAAGCGCTCCGAGGGGAATCAGTTCTCTGTATGATGCCAGAGAGGTCACTCAACCTTTCTGCCCATGTATTCCTTCCCTCAGTGGAGACGAGACCACCTATAGTTAAAAATTCTTGCTCACTCCATGTTTTTATGAAACTTCAGGCTGCATGTATGTTTTTGATTGTAGGAATTTAATAACTCCCTTGAGATACTTTGCAGCCAGAAAGGGAGAGCAACTGCTCTACAGCTCAAAAGTTACCTGTAGCCTAAAATGTAAATAGAACTGAGCTTTGTAGGATGTAGAGATGAGGAATGGAGAAAGACAATATATTAGTTTATTTAAAGCAGCAGGATATAGCCAAAGTGTCCTGATTGCTATAGGCTGGATGTAGGTACATCCTCAGAGCAGGATTATAGTGCAGCAGGACAACATCTGCATAACAAGAGCAAGATCCTGAGTTTGATTCTAGGTTAAAAAGATTTAAGAAAAAGATATTTGAATATGTCCAATCATTCACAGTATGATTTTCAGGGCCAAAATATGAAGTTGTGAGCCTTTTGGCATTGTGAACCAGTAGATGCTCACAAAGCTGCTTCTTCCCTTTCTCTGTGTTGTTTGGCCTTGTGAATGCTCCTCCTTGAGTTCTGTCCTGTATACCAGTAATGCTGTACCATTAACCATGAAAAGAGGCAGCTAAGCAGCCCTCACTTAAGCCATTGCTGCTAAGGTGGCCTGCCCCAAGTCAGCGCTGCAATATTTTAGCTTCTGGCTTCCAAAGCTGTGAGCTAAATAAACATGGTTGCTGTGTATGTATCCACCTTCAGGTTATGGCATAGCAGTGAGAAGCTGACTGGTACAAAGGTACTGTGTCAAAATATGCCACACAATCATTAGGAATGTCCAGTTCTAAACTCATTTTACAGTTTGAGATCCTTTTCATAGCTAGTAGAGTCCATGCATCCTGGATCACAATTAAGAACTCCCTACAGAAAGTGCTTTGGGGCATGAGTGATATCACCATCTAAATAATGATCTACAAAGACACCTAAATACTGAGTTATTTAATGAGCCACATAATACATAAATATTTTAATTTTTTAAAAATTAATTAATTTATTTATTACAAGGTCTCTCTATGAAAGCTTAGACTCACAGCAATGCTCTGTCTCAGCCTCTCTAGTGCTGGAATTGCAGACATGTTCCACCACACACAGTTCTGGGTTCAGGGGCCAGCATGGCATTCTGTACCAGGGATCAAACCAGTTTCCAGGCAGGCATTTAGTCTATCAAGCTATCTCCCTAGCTCCGATACATAAATATTGATATCAAAATTTAAGGCTTTCTTGGAACATATCTCATTTAAATTTCACAGTTACCAGCAACCTGAATACGAGTGTTGTCATTGTAATACCAAGGAAAATAGATGGATCGAGCTATGTAGTGTTATAGCCTATTGAAAGCATCATATTACCAAAGTACATTCTAAACATGATGTAGTACATAGTCCCAGCATATTTGTATTGATCAGGCTCAACTTGCATGATAAATAATGACAGAGGACCTTTCACTGAAGAAAGCAAGACAAAAACAAAGTAACAAAAAATCTCATGGCTATCTTCCAGACATTGGTAGAGTTGTTGAGGGTGAAGGTTGAAAAGTGAACAATAGAAACAGCTGTCTTCTCTTTATGAAGCCTATTTTCTCAACAAGTTATGCAAGAAATACATAAAATAGATGAGTTAAATTGTCAGTATATTTAAGAAGAAAAATGAAGTAGAATGTGCAATGAAAAGGTCTAAGGCATGATCATAGAATAGGTGTGGAGAGTCTCACAGGTTTGATGACGTGTGTGTCATGATAGACAGGGGAAGAGGAACAGAGCCATTCCAGTACCTGACAGATAGATTGCTAGAGTAAAGGCAGCTGCAGTCCACAGCCCTTGGAGCTTGGAAAATGTGTGGAACAGAAACAAACTGTGTGCCTGGACTTTAGTGTATAAGGGAACAGTGGTAGAAACAGTAACAAGGAACCAGAATTGAAGTGGAATTTGGCTTTCACGTTGCATGAGGTGGGTCTTCATTGGAGGGAGAACAGCAGAAATCTGTGTATGGTGAACCTCTTGGCAGGATCACCTAGACTGCTGCATACACTGCTGCAAAGAGCCAATGCAGAAGTTTCAGTTCAGAAAGATACAGACAGTGAGTACGCAAATAGGACAAGGTGGAGTAGGATTCAATTTCAGGTATCTTTAAAGGTAATATGCAGTAGGTGTGATGCAGGACTGGACAGGAGAGGCAGAGGAATAGAATCATCAACTTGTAATTCATGTTTAAAAAGCAGCACGTAATATATGGTCCTCAGTCATCTTCCCTCCTTCGTGTGGACATATGCTGCTATTGTTTTATTGCTGTTTATTCATTTACTAGCTGTTTCACCAGAGCTATCTGAAGATATGGAATAAATTATAAGAATATTAATGGAATTAGGTGCAAATTGGAATAAGTTCCTCAAAACTTTTTAAAAGTATTTTCCAAAACATCTTCAATAAAAATATCATTCAAAATATCTAGGTTCTGCTATTTATTCTGCTTTTAGCTCATGTAATTGTTACATTTACATAAGCAGGGTTGGGTTGCTTTCTCTATGGGACTTGGTCCATCCTGACCAAATCCACAAACATTGTTTCTATATAGCAAGCTCTAAGAGATAAAGCGACTTGGCCATCTCAGTTTTTCCTTTGATGTGTAATTTGTTTAGAATAATATTTTACCTGGAGGAACAATCAACTACTGTGCTTACATATAGAAATGCGTGTTAATCAGCCTGCAATTTTCTCAAACTTGGCAGTCGAGTGATTTCAAGAGCACTTTCATGTGAACAGTGGGGAAGTATATTTAAGGAGCAGAGTGGGAAGATATTAAGGCTGACAATGACAAGAGGAACAGCAGTGCTGGGCTTTGCGCTGAGGGCTCACTGCACACGTTATTTCACAATGGTTGCCTCGGAAGATGAGCTGACATAACTGATGCCATAAACAATCACCAATTTCATTTTACACGAGTCACATGGAAGAGTTGAACCAGAAAAGGTGATGATCATAGGCGAAACTGAATATACAGGACTCATTTGGAGGTGGGGACACTCACACATTTTGTGTTAGGAAGCCCAAGTTCAAACCTCAGGTCCACCATTTATTAACTACATGACCTTGTACAGAGCACTGAGCTGATTTCCTCAGCATAGAAAAGGAGGAAATTAATGTAGACTGGAGAATCATGTGAATTAAATGAAACAAGACATGTGTAAAAATGTTTTAAGGCATTGTATAAATATTTGATACTATTATTGAACAGATTTTCCCCTTGAAAGATAGAAAGGGGGCAAATATAGCAATTATTTAAATGATTTATCAATGATTCAGTACATTTTTTTGCATTCAGGAATTGCACACATATTGAGCCATTGAATCTAAACAGTTTCATTTGTCTGCTTATATCTGCCTATCTATCTATCTATCTATCTATCTATCTATCTATCTATCTATCTATCTGTCTGTCTGTCTGTCTGTCTGTCTGTCTGTCTGTCTGTCTGTCTGTCTATCTATCTATCTATCATCTATCTATCTGTCTTATATCTCTGCCAACCTATAATGTATCTATGTTATAAATATGTTGTACATCTTCCACACCATCACTGTATATGAGTCAAATCCAAATTTAGGTTTGATTTTCTCTCAAGCCTGCATGACTCCTATTATACCAAGTCACCCTGTGTACAGATTATAGAGTACCACATCATGTCAGAAATGAAGGAATACTGCTGACGATCTAGGGGAATGGCTGTTTAATATTTGTATAGTATGCTTCTGTTTTCCTAAGCAGGTTTGAGGCCTTGGGATACTGAACTTTTACTGGAAAAAAACTTTTCCAGCCTACCTCTTATGCTTTTATTATGAAAATAAACCAAAGGCCTAGAGTATCTAAATGATTTACTAAGGAGCATTCTTTGCAATGCTAAATCAAGAAGAAGAAGTACAGACCCACAAAAATTTACTATTGTATTTCTCTATACCACTCCTATATTATTTCAACAACAATGCATTTGTATTTACAGAGTCCCAATGAACATGGCTCACATTTTCTATATAACCTCTGGATAAGCTAAGAGACACATAAAGGAGTTTTTACATGGAAATCATAATATGAGCCACATATTTCATGGGGTCTCAGACAAACATAGTGACATAATTTGTGACAGTCAAATTTGCTCCCTGAATCTGACATTACTTTTCACAGGTAGCATTACACCCTCCCTTCATGGCAACATACTGCATCAACCCACCTTATTATCAAAATATATATCTACCTGAGGTTAACATAGCTGATGATGAATATAGTTATGGTGACTTTAAAAGAGAAGAAAGAAAAATGAAGCAAAGAAAATGAAAGAAAAACAGAACAATGAAGAAGGGAAAGACAAGAATAAGTATAGAAAAGGTGCAAAATATATGCAATCTGAAGAGAAACCAGAGTAGAAAATGAAGATAGAAAGTAGAGTGGGGAGAGAGAGAGAGAGAGAGAGAGAGAGAGAGAGAGAGAGAGAGAGAGAGAGAGAGAGAGAGAGAGAGAGAAGAATAGAAAAGGAAAAATGAGGAACAGAGCAAGGGGAACAAGAGAAGGCAGAGGAAGGGAGAATGTTACATCAAGACAGCAAGCTTAAGAAATCACTTGGAAGAGGATCCTCAGGCCATATCTGTTACCATGTAGGTTAGAAATTAGCAACTCAAATTCCTGATCCCCAAAGTTGAAAACAAAAAATTAAGTGTTTTAAAATGTTTATGCACTGAATAATAATGGATGTTTTAATCCTGTGTACTTTATAGTCACTGTAGCACTCACAATCTCAGCTACGGTCCCTTATTCCATGAGAAATTAAAATTCAAAAATAATAACTGTTTGGAATCTCTCTCTCTCTGTCCCTCTCTCTCTCTCTTTCTCTCTTCCCCCTCTCTGTGTCTATCTCTAAGTTTCAATGTTTTAAATGTAAAGACTATATATAAATTTCACAGTGTTTAATATAGTATAGCTAGGATATATGCATTGTTCTGGTATGCTGTACTTATATAAATAGAATAATTATTTGTTTATACTATCACTCATTTTATCAGTGTCTAAAGCACTGCAAATGATATAGGCTACATTAATATATGAATAAATGAGGGAACTAATACTCCAAGGCATCCATGAGATACCGTCCAAGTTTCCAGAGCTATAAAGAACAACAGTGGAACAATACGGTACAATGACCACGGATGCGCCATAGCAATGATAGTAACAATCATAATCCAGATCTTTGTGAAGGACCATGAAACCCAAGAATCTTACATTGTTAGAAAACGTCACAAAATACATTATTAGTACCGTAATTTCTCATCTCAGCCTGTTTGTGCCTACTTAGTACAAATACAAGAAATATGAGAATTTCTATAAATGGAATAGCTTGAAGAAAGAACAGAGTGTGACAAATCATGTAAAGAAGGGAGAACTCAGAAAATTACCCAGCTGACCACCATAAATGCAAACTTGGACGGTATCTCATGGATGCCTTGGAGTATTAGTTCCCTCATTTATTCATATATTAATGTAGCCTATATCATTTGCAGCAAAGTACCATGACTAGAACTGAGAAGGAGACGCACACCTTCCCGCATTGTGTTTCTTGCTAGAAAATTTTCATGACACTAATGCTGTGGTCTTTTAAATCATTTCTTTTGGAGCTAGTTCTCTTACCATATCACTTTAGATTGATCTTGTACTACTTCATGTAAAGAAAGTAGCCAAAGTATAAGTCAAGTCAACATCTTCAAACATGGGTAATGCATAAAGTGTCAGATAGATATAATCAACCAAAGGATTTCAAATTGAATGATTTGTCTCAATTATGGGAGCAATGTGAGAAAATGACATCAGTACTGAGACAGGCAGAACACAGATCAGGAAGGTCTGTGTAAACAATGAAGCATAACAATGTGCTTGACCTTCATTAAAGTGAACAGAAAGTAAGTATCCAAAGTCTGGCATTCTTGAGCTCAAATTTTAGACTAGTCAAACTAGGTCATTGAGAAGCAATGCCTGAGGTGGAGGACATGTCAAGGTAGAGCCACTTTTTGCACAGATCACCACATAAGACCTAATAATCTTGAGAATAGGGGACATTTGTTTTTATTGTTCATATAATTGCAATATGCAAGGGACTGACTACATCAGCTGAGCTTGATGGCAGATTATGAATTGCACTCAGGGCTCTTTCATGTGTCTCTCATTTTCAGATACTGCCTGGAAATGCAGAAGAGAGAAGGTTCATGCACGGACGCTGAAGCACAGGCGCATGACGACACGACGTTATTTCTGCTGCATGCTATCAGCCCCACATCATCAGGGCAGTAATACGTACTCTACTCACATCAAAAGGCACTGAGTATCTACGTAACTCAAGACCTGTTTATACAATTCTAATTTGGAGTGGAAAAAATACTGTGGACCACTACTCAATTGACTATCATAGTTTTGTTAACAGATCAAACAAGGATAGTCCTGAGTAGAACTGACAGGAAAAATAGATGCTTCTACAATAGATTTCTTACTACAAAGTTTTATTTTCCAAGCTGGGTATGGTGGTACATATCTGTAACCCCAACACATGCCAGGCTGAGGCAGATGGATCATTGTGAGCTTCAGGTGATCCTGGTCTACAAAGGGAGCTCATGGCCAGCCTGCAGGGTATAGTGAGATGCTGTCTCAGAAAGACAATTTCTTTTATTATCCTATATTTGAAGAATTCTAAAGTCATTGTGTTATGAGACATATATACAAAGTTAACTTGCTGCATCACAGTTGATTAATGCTGGGATATTGTATGTATAGAAACCTGCCATAATAAGAGTGAAGTCAACCTTTATGAATGCTGACAGCAGACCAAGTGTCAGATCAGTATCAGAGTCACATGATTTCTAAAGTTGTTCCCAAGGATGAAGTTTTCGATGCTTCTGTAATTAGAATGGTCAAGTGCAGACTCACAGAGATATTCTTACGGACTATAATCACGGTCAGCATAAATATGAAGAAAAAAGTAGTCAGGGTTCTGCTAATGGTTTAGAAATAACTAAAAATAAATAGCCAGCACAAGGACAAGGATGCATTTCAATCCTTTCCACTTCATGAATTACAAAGGGACCTTTTGATCTGACTTCTTGTTATGTCTGGCTACCAGACAGATGGGGTTTTAGGGTGTATCTGCAAGCTCATCAGAGCCAGCTGAAAGCCATAAACATGAGAAGACTCCCATGCCCTAATCCCCAGAATCCCTGAACATGCTGATTCTCATCACAAGGGATGTGTAAGTGTACAGACAACACTGAGTTTGCTGAGCAAATGATTGGGTATGAACTTATCCTGTATTACCCAAGAAGGCCAAATGTTATCATGAGGGTCTTTTAAATAGAAAGAGAGGTAGAAGACAGAATAAGAGAGATATTTATAAATGTTTTGAAGTTGACTTTGAATTTAAAGGAAATAACTACAGACTAAAAAATGCTGGTCTTTAGAATTTGGAAAAGGCAAGAAATAGATAATTCCTTGGCATCACTTCTACAGTATTTTATTTTATTTTTAAAGATAATCAAATGATACAGAATTTCAAAGCAAAGTGATAGGAAATTAACAATGATTATTATATAGCATGTTGTTATCCTCAAAATACTAGCTCAGATTATCATGATGACCTCTACAATAACAATGCAATAGATTTCTGTCTGAAATGGCCACAAAAAAATGAACAAAATATGATTTTCCCTCTTTATTCTATTTTATTTTATGATTTCTGGTACTGGGAAGAGAACTCACGTTCTCGAGTTTGCCAAGTAGACACTATACTGCTGAGCTATTTGCTAATAGTCCCCCTCTGCCCTCCTATTTTTCTAAAATTCTCTCCAAATAATTGCTGTGCTAGGTTAAATGCAGCCATGCAAGCTATATCCATTTTTTTGTAGGTCTTAGGGATTTAGCTAGTTATATAAATTATTTTGTGATAGGAAGATAGAATTGATTGGGAGAAAATCCAAATCTACTTCCAGTAAATTACCAGTTTAATTTCTAATAGGATTATAAACTACCTATTTATTAATAGTTCATACATATTATGTAAGCTTAGTATATACTTAATAATCAATATTCTGCATAAAATTTCAATATTTTAATTATGTATGTACATATGTTATGCGTTTCTATACTTATCAGAGGGCCAGATCTTTGCTTTACGCATAGTACTTATGTTTGTGCTTTCCTACCTCTGTGTTATCTCATTTCAATGAAAATGAATTCAGCTGGGCTGCCATTTCACTTCTGCCTCTTTAGAATCTAATAATGAATTATTATACTGCCCCACAATGATTGAAGGATGAATTAGAATAAATGCTATTGAAGTGAAATAAAACAGAATTGTTCCATGTATGAAATTTAGACATCATAAGCAAGCTTAGGATAAGCAATAATATAAACATCTGTACCACTTGAAGTTACTGAAACAATAACAGACAACTACAAAAAAGACAATTACTAGAGGGAGGGAAATATTTGTGGGCAAAGCTTTAAAAGAAAGGATGATTTATTCTGTTTGCAAATAGTGAAGCATATTGAAATGGATTGACAATATGACTGTATGTTGAGCACTTATTTTTAGCTGGTTTTCCCTTCCATTCATTTTTGTACAGTACCCTAGAACAACTTTATGCTTTTTCCATCTCTATAACTATAAAATGCTCATGAATTTAATCAATATTCTCAGAGACTAATTAGGTTTAGATATCTTCAGGATATTTAAAACTTTCAATTCTGCTGTTAAAAATGTGACTATATCTTGAATGATATCTGGAATTATTATTAAAAGAACGAAACTGTTTAAAATAAACAGGCTCTTCAGTAGTTCAATACAACAGGGTTTCATCTTATATTACAGCTCGGTTGGGTTGAGTTAAATTTTCCAAGTTAAAAAATTACTTGGCTGATATAAGCCTCCCCTGCTCCAGTTCTCATTTGCTTTTTCCAGTCCTCAAACACTTCAGGGTCTAGAAGATGTACAGGAATCTGATACTAAAACAGTGTGGCTAAGAAAGCATGTAATAGAAGCCTCATAAACCCAGAGCAATTGGACTCAAATCTATGAATAATATTCTTGTGGCTACAATCTGAGTAATATTAATAGGATTAAATTATTTTAGATTAAAGAAAGTAATTATGAAACAAGAAGTTGAATGTTGCTCCACACCCTGTAAGTTAAAAGCCCACACACCATGAGATCAAAGTGGGGCCCAGTGTTTTGGGAAAAGAGACTATTTTCTGTAATCATATCCAGCACATGCGCAAACTAATCAGAGAATTCAAGGGCGGGACGTATGTTAACCTTTTCTGTCTTACTTAGATTGCGGCTGGGACAGCAGGATGGAAACAGCTGGGGCTCAGGGAGGAGGACGGCACCATCGTGACCCACACAGAAGCCACGTTTCCAGCAAGCAAGCTGCTCTGTAGACATTTGCAGTGCCTGAGACCTGGAAATGTAGTCAGAGGAGATGGCAACAGGTCAGCTGCAAAGATGGTAGTGAAATGGGAAAGGCAGAGTGATGCAGTGCTGTGGGACAGGATATGTGACTGCTAATCATATTTGTTTTAAATTGTTGGCTGTAAAGCATTCAATTGGGATCGTGTGTGTGTGTGTGTGTGTGTGTGTGTGTGTGTGTGTGCATGTCTTGGGTCCTGGATCCGTCACTCAATAATTTGGGTGGATATTTTAACCTCTTTGAGTCTCATGAGGACACTGAAAATGTATTCTCAGAGTTGAGTTTTTCTGATTGGAAAGATTATCTAATTATAGCAATGACATAAGAAACACAGCTTATTTCCAATGGATATTTGGCAGCAGAAATGGGTAAAACTGCTTGGGGCAGAGAAAAGTAGAATACAGCGAAATGTTACCTCTCTTGTACTTACCATCTTTATGTGATGTTGAAAAGCTAAGTATTATTTTGAGGAGCATACAGCAGAGTATTTTCATTTCTGTTAACATTAGCATGTCTCCTTATAAAACTTCCAAAAAATGTGTGAGGGTAGAAAGGATTAAATGCAAGAACTCACAGTGGTTGATAGCTTCCTGGAAATGTTCATGTCAAGAAAAATAAAATACTGGAGCAAGAACTGAACGAGTTATAGAAGTAATGAAGCTACTATACATATTTTTGAAATGTGTATTTCTACATGTTCCATAAAGGGAAAGTGATCCCAGTTTTACATAACGTAAATGAATAAATATTTTTTCTCATGGAATCATATTTTCAGTTGCATTACATGCAGCTATAATTATGAAAAACATTCTTCTCAATGGTCCCGGCCTCTCATAATGGTAGAGCTGAGGAGACATTCTGCACAGTGCTTCTCAGGTTCCAGGAAGCTTGTTCTGTAGATTCTAATTTGCCAGCACGTCCAGCTAGCACAGAGACCCCACCAGAGTCTGAGACTAAGCATCTATATAAAGAAACCAAGCCCCTGCCACTGAACACAGTGGTCTAAGTAGGATAGTAGTGTGACTAATTACAAAAAAGTGGCAAGAATATGACCAAAATATTGCAGGATGAGTGGCATAAATTATAAAATATATCTAATTTATTCCAGTTGATTAAGAGTAGAAAGTTAGGTAGAAAACAAAATAATATAACACAAAAGAAAACAAAAATGAAACAATGTAAAGAAGAGATCAAATTAAGAAAACTATCACACATAAGAGCTATATAAAGTGCAGCCTGAGATAAATAAAAGCAAAAAAAAAAAAACATTTTGAGGAAAAATAAGCATATCTTCCTATACATTTCATTCAAGATCAGAAAGTATTAATATTTTAGGGTCAGCAAGGTAATTCAGTGGGCTAAGCACCTACGTAGGCAAGCACAAGGACAAGGGTTTGATCCCTGGCACCACATACCTCACTGTCCCCACCTGGAGTACCGTGAGACAGCCATTGAGACTGGGCACGGTGACGGGGGTCTATAATCCCAGTGCTGGTGAGACTGAAACCAGGAGGCTCACTGCAAGTCCAAGCTGCGTAGTGAGGCTCTGTACCAAATACAATAAAAAAGAAAGCATTAATATTATGATGTATATTATAAATAAAGTACTATTGAGATGTTCAAGTGAGAAAATGAGCTGAAAATAGTACTTGCAAATCAGAAAACAAAGAAAGAGCGTACTAATACCATCGAAGGCAAGCATAGATCAGAAAAAATAACACAACCTGCCATCCAGCTTGGCCACTACCTATCCTGTGAGTCTGGTAAGCTGCTTACTGTGAGCTTGTATTTCCCTTCCTGGGGAACGAGACAGGAATGGCACCCTATTCTTGGTATTGTGGGCATTCAGGATGAACATCCTTTGAGACTCATTGTAAAGAGAATCTGTAACAGTCTGTCTACCTCAATACTCTTTTCCTTGTCACATTTTTCTCTTATATAGGTCTTGCTCTGTCTTGGTCTTAACCATCCAGCAGAAGAGTATAAACATGAGGTATAAAAAGAAAGGCATATTAATATGCTGAACTGTAAAAGGCTCAAGTCAACAACTTCTGACATTGCCAGTTTTGCAGATAACCCACTACTGTTATGAACTACAGGAATATATTGGATTACTTTGCTGAATTTATGCACCTACAATATTTGAATGGCAATGGAATACCGATCTCTGACAAAAGTAAACAAAAATGGGAGATACAAATGAAGATATATATATATATATATATATATACACACACACACACACATATATATCACTACAAAATGCCCCTTCATTTATATATTATATATCTGTATATGCAAAATAGTTTTATTTTAGCTACTTTTAGTTCAATGAGATTTGTACTAATGGCGTTTAGACAAGATATCATGTCTGCATCTTGTACTATACTACAAAGGCAACAATATGCAATATATTAATTATTGCAACTATCCTACTAACCTGTTTTGGAACTATCTCATTGCTATTTCTTTTTCAATAAAATTAATTTTAAAAAATCATTACCCATTTCCCTCAAACTGAAGTCCTTCCCCATGGAGCTTACCTGACTCAGTCCACTGCTAATTCTTGGGACTTTTTTTCCAGGCCCTTATTCCTGCTCTTGGCATCAGCCATGGTATTCTCCTTTGGGGACTCTACTCATTGCCCCAACATGAAGTGAATTTCTCCTATTGCCTGAATGGCTCTCTCATTCATCTTCACCAGGACACCCCATCACTAAAAATCACACTTCCCCCACAAATCATTAAACTCAGAGTCTTTCCCTGCAGTGCTTTCCTGCATCCTGCACCCCCTGTACTTCTGTGCACTTCACTGTCACACCCATTAAGTTCACTCTTATTTATCATAAGTGTCACTTTCCACAGAAGTTCTTAAAGGTTTGAGACATGGAGTATTTGGGTCATTTCTCAGTATCTGGCACCTACCCCGTGCCTACCTGAGATTCAGGATATCTTTGCACATGTTCATGCACAGAGCATAGCTATTTAATCCATCATATGCATCTCATTTTTCTATATACTCTTTTAAATGCTTGATACAAATATTTTATTTGTCAGTATGGACAAGAATTCCTTGTCCATATTCTTCAGGTTATTATCAATTTGTAAAATTTTCTGTTTGTTTTCAGTACATCCTGTCACCATTAAGACTTGCCCAATACTTGTGCTTGATCTAAAAATACACCCAAACATCTCTCACTGTATGAATTACCTCAGGCCCACTCACTCAGGAGCATGCACTCATTTAAAAATGTGCCTTGCTCAATTCCTCTCACTGTTTTTTCACCCAAACTCTCTATCTGTCATACATTGTGCTTCTAGCTCCATCAGCTTACTGTTATCACAGGGGTCTACACAATTACAAAGTAAAAAAAAAAAAAAAGCTCATTTTCCTATTGTTCAGGCATTATGAACCTTTCTTTTCTCAAGGAGTACATTGTGCAACAGTCATTCGCATTTTCATGTAAATTCTCCACAAGAAAAAGTTTTGTCAAAAACACCTCCTCTATGTTTAACCTTGTTTAGTTCATTAAAGCTCTCCTGATGCTCACTCTGATTTGATTTTTGGCCTTTGCTCACTGACATGACAGATTTAATGACCATGTGTCTGTACTCCAAGAGCCTCCTGTTTAACAGGAAAGTGTTGTTCCCGTGGACTGCGCCAGTCCCTCTCATCCACTGACCTTTCCCCTTAAGACATTCATCACCAGCGACACTGACTGATGAGCCTAGTGATCCCCTAACCTCTAATTTATTGCTGCTGATGGTCTTGACACTCCTCACAGTCTCCCGGGATCCACGCAGCTGCTAATATCACCCATGGACCTTACTTCCCAGAAATGTTTTCTATTTCCTTTCTGTATGACAAATATTACTTGCACACCTATCAAGCATGAACTGTCATTTTTATTTCTCTTATGGCTTTTCAAAATCTTCATACTCCCTCCCATTTCTATCAACATTTCCAGGTTGTTCCTCTAGTAACATGTAGTTTGTACCTTTTAGAGGATCATTTTCTAAGGAAAGAAGCATTGTTCCTGGTTGAATATTCTCATCAACTAGGTAAAAATTCTACACCCATTATGTAGAGGAAATATAACCCAATCAGAGTGTGTCCACTTATAGTTTATAACAACCCTGTTCCATGTTCATGGTCTCACATAGTAAGATCTACCATTATTTCCTTGACTGTCTTTTTCTTTTCTTTCTTTTTTTTTTTTTTTTGCAGAACTGGGGATTGAACTCAGGCTCTTGTGCTTGCCAGGGAAGCACTTACTCCACTGAGCCATCTCCCTGGCCCTCCTTGACTGTCTTAGTTACTTTTTTAAAAAAATTATTGGAACAAAATAATTGACAGCAAGAGTTAAAGGTGGGAAGATGTTTATTTAGCTCATGAGTGTAGAGGTTTCAGAACATAGTCAGCTGGTTCCAAGGCAGGGTGGCCCAGGACAGAGGTGCAACAGTTCATGGTACCAGAAGATAGCAAAACCAATGAGGAAAGGAGGGAGACAGACAGATAAGCCTCTTTGCCTCCTAGGATGAGTGTAACGCTAGCACCCTTAATCCCAGAATTGCTCTACAAATCAATCGCACACTCTAGATTCAGTTACTCAAGGAAAAGTCCACTCTCCATGACTGCATGAGGCTTTGGGAGGACATCCATACACAAACCATGACAATTTTTTTTTCTTGAAGATTCTGCCAATCATTCTAATGGTAGTAAAATATTTTATGGTAATAACTATCATATATTATTTTTAAAATTATTTTTCAAAGTAGAAAGAATTAAGAGGAATAGGAGCAAATCTAATTGTAATATTTTGAATAATAATGTCTTTCTTGAATACTTACTGCATTTCAGAAAATAAAGACAGTGCACTAAATAGTGTTTCATTTAATATGTCAATCACTCCTAAAAGTAAATACCACCAGCATTTTTATTATGAAAGCATGGAACTCAAGTCACACTCTGAATATTCAAAACAGCATGTGGCTTGGCACAGGTGGAGCCAGTATTTTGCTCAGATTGTTCAGCAATTATCTTGGATTTACCGGCTTCACCTCAAAAATCGTACTCAAGGAGGAAGAAGAGTGATGATGGTGATACTAATGAAGAGTACTCAGTGTTAAAAATCAGAGCTACCATGTGGTGTTCAAGGCAAAGTTGTATGAACTTTACCTTCAGAATCCTCCTTTCCTCAGTTCTTACCGAACAAGATAATCATCGTTATTTTTATTTTATAGAACAGAGATTGATATTCTCAAAGGTGAAGTCTTTATCCTGAGACAATGAGAGTGATGCTAAGCAAATGTATCTGTCATCTGTGTGCTTGACTTGGCACCACGCAGGTTTCCAAAGTGAAAGTAATTTCCAGGAAAAAATGCTCTGTCAGCAGTAACAGCCATGGGCAAGCTGGTGGACACCCTACTTCAGGGATTTCCTGCCTTACCCTGGAACAGACTGCCTATTTCCTGGTAGGAAGTACTCTGCATTAACTGGAGTGTAGTCCACACCTTCTCTTGAGAGGCAGTTCTTGGAATAAGTGCCTTGAAGAAAGGGAGGTGTGGAAAGGTGATCAGACCTTCAGGGGAACATCCCAGTTAGCGGATTCAGGTCCAGATAGCTCCAGATAGCTGTGCTCTGATTTATCTTCTGATACTCATTCCCTGAAAAAAAAAATTATATATATATATATATATATATATATATATATATATATATATATATATATATATATATATTTAGTTTGATACACAGCCTCACTGCACAGTTTATAGTGATACTCCTGTCTCAGCCTCCCCAGCACAGAGAATACACTCACGTGCCACCATGACTAGTTTTGGGGCCAGCATGACACCGCAAATGGTACCAGAGATCAAACTTGGGTCCTTTTGCTTGCCAGGCAGGTGCTTAGACCACTGAGCTATCTCCCTACCTCAACTCTTGATATATTCAGAAATGTGAATTAAAATAACAAATTGAAAGTGTACCCACATAGTACTGTTTTGATAAGCATCATAGGCTAGAATAAAATCTCCTAATTACAAATCTAGTCTTAATTTCCTTAATATTTATCTTCAATTAACGATTATAGGTACATTTATCCATTACTCATAAAATATTTGTTATTTTTCTAGTCTTAGTTTGTCATCTTCAGTGCGTTTTGTAACAATTCAGTAGCAATAAAAAATAAAATGGTAACATAATAGTGAATTATTCATTTACATTTTAATCTTAAAAGATAATTAATCTTATGTTTGCCTAATTTTGAAAAATCATGTTCCCTTCAGTATGTTTGTACTAATTTTTCAGTTCCTAACAGATAAAAATGAGGATTGTCAAACTTGTTAAGAAACTTGCATTTTAGTAGTTTTGGTGATTATTTTATGCTTTTAAAGAAAGTATAATGGTATCAGGGATTCAGGTATTTTGCATAAGATGGAATGAAGATAAAACATAGGTGTTGCAGATCACATTTATGACTTATAAAATGCAAATGCTTTCTTTTATTTAAATAATTTTTCAGAAACAAAATATGGAGATGAGCTTAGTAAACAAAGCATAAATCCATTAATTCAAATAAAGATAAATACTGCAATTTGTGGTAAATAGAAATCAAGACTGAGGTTTTCAATAAATTTTTAGAAAATTGACACATGCTACAACATTAAAACAACTGAAAAATTTTAAAAGTTATGAAAAGTAAGATAGAGTCACAAAGGATCACTATGCTATACATAGATAGATAGATCGATAGATAGATAGATAGATTAGAATCTACCTACATCTATATCTATATAAATTCTCCATATCAGGAAGTAGAGAGATCTTACTGATGGGAAAGTTGTATATTTAAGGATAAATAATTCAGTAAAATTACAGTAACAAGTTTTCTTCTTAAAAATGGATGTTTTGTATGAAAATTGTATCTCCATATATACTTTATAAATAAATATATGAATAAACATACATTTTTAATATCATCTTCTGTTTTTCAATATTAGGATGTTCACTTTCTCAGATTTTATTCAATACAGTATCGAGTATCTCAGCCAAAGAAATAAGACAAGGAAAAGATTAAAAGCTCACAAAAATAAAGAAGTCAAAGTGTCCCTTTTTGTTGATGATGTAATTTTATACATGAAACAATCTAAAGCCTCTACAAACCAATCAGAACTCACAAATTCTAAGGTTGCAAGACATAAATTCAAGATGAAATGTCTACAGATCTTTCTATATCATGAATGAAATTATCGAGAAATAAGTAAGGACAGCAATCCCACTCAAACAGCACCACACAAATGCTAAACCAAGAAAAAAATGTATTGGAATAAACTTAATATAGAATATGGTGGTCATAAATTTGTCATAACAACAAATTATGACACTAATTTGGAAAAGCAAGGACCAGAACTCCTCTGAGGACAAGAACAGCAAAATCTGTGTCAGTGAAGGAACTTCAAGCAAGCTCTGCTGGGAAATTAGGAGCATGCAATCTTCACCTAGTATTTTATTTATTTATTTATTTATTTATTTATTTATTTATTTATTTATTTATTTATTCCATGAGCATCAGATAATATTTTCCACATTTTTCCTAATTATTTTATTGGCAAAATTTTGATAAACATATTGGTAATATTCATCGTAGGGAATTTGTACCAGGATGTGACATATCTTGCTTCTTCTTTTTTCCCATTGTTCTTTCCCTCCTTCGACCCTCTTGTGCCCTCCACCTTTATAAAAGCCTTGTTTCCATTTCTTTCCTTCTATTTTCATTTTTCTTGCTCCTCACCCTGTTTAGTGCCTCATTTGAACATTTTCTCCTATTTACCAATATCCATTATACATTTTGGTTCTATTTACACATTTGGTTCCTCACACCTGAGAAACAATGTAGTATTTAAAAGTGTGTGTCCAATTTATTTCATGTAAGAGCATGATCCCAATGCACATACATTTACTCAGAAATATCCCAAACTTACCCTTCTTTAAGGCACAGTAGTATATCAATGTATACAGGTAAAAAAAAATCATCATCAGGTGTTTAAAGATAACATGATATTTTAAGTAAAACACCCCAAAAAGTCTACCAAAGACTTCTAGATTTGATAACAAAATCAGCAGTATAGCTATGTGCAAAGTCAACACTCAAATATCCAGAGCATTTTTGTATACAAATAACAAACTCACTAAGAAGAAATTAGGGAAACCTCACCTTTCACAATAGCATGCAAATAAATGAAACACCTACAAATCAACCTAATGAAGAAAATAGAAGCCTTATACATTGAAAGCTACAGTATTCTGAAAAGAAAATCAAAGATATCAGAAAATGGAAAAACAATCTTCTGTTCTTGCATCGAAAAAATGATATAATGAAATACTGTATACATTTGTCATAATACTGACCAAAATACAGCATAAATCACAGAATTAGAGAAAATGATTCCAAAGTTCATTTGGACCTAAAATATAAAAAGCTGTTTGGATAGCAAAGGCACAGCAGAGGGCATCACAAGTTCTGATGAGGAATTATACTACGAAGTTATTGTAATAAAAACAGCATGTTATTCACCAGGAAAGGACCTGAGTATGAATGAAACATGTTAGAAAAGCACAAGGAACTCTAACACACTCAAGCCAAATATCTTCTTGAATAAATAGTGCTGGAAAACCTTGCTTTCCAAATGTTGAAGCTAAAACTAGAATCCTGTCTTTCATTATGTACTAAATTAAAAGTAAAATGGATCAAAGTTGTAGATATTAAAACAGAAACACTCAATCCACTGGAAGATCAAATACATAAAACACTTGAAGTCATTGGTGTAGGCAAAGATTATTATGAACAAAATCCTAATTGCACAGGAAGTATTCCAAAATACAAATAGCTGGGATTTCATCTTATTAAAAATCTTTTGCACAGCAAGAGAAACTAAGAAGAGAATGAAGAGACAACCTATTGAGCAGGGAAAAAGTATTCTAGCTGCTACTCTGATGAAGTATTACTACTGGGAACATACAAAGAATTTTTTTTTGGTGGAACCAGGGATTGAACTCAGGCCCTTGTACTTACCAGAGAAGTGCTTATTCCAGTGAGCCATCTGCTCAGCCCCTAGTTTAAAAAAAAAAAAAAAAAAAAAAAAAAAAAACATATTTTCCAAATTTAAGGACCCAGTCCAAAAATGGCATCAGAAGTGAATAGATACTTCTTAGATGAAGAAGTAGAAATTACAAATAAATATTTGAAAAATGTTCAAATGGTCATTTAGGAGATGTAAATTAAAACAGTGCTGAAATTTCAGATCACCCCAGAAAGAATCGGTGTTATAGGCAAATCAAGCAATAACAAATGCTGAAGGGACTCTGCTGAAAATGGAACCCTTCTCCAATCTTGTAGGAGTGAAGAGTTGTATGACCACTACTGGCATCAGTGTAGAGAGGCCTCAAAAAATAAACCTAGAAGTTTCACTTCATCTTGCTCTTCCCTTTCTCAGTATTATCCTAAAGGAATTAAGAGCATCGTACCACAGTGATGTATACTCATCCATGTTAACAGTGGTGCACTTTGTAATAGCAGAATCCTGGAAACAACTCCAATACCCATTCTCCTTTTATGCCTTCAGGGCGACAATCCTCAAATGCCTTTTCCACACCCAGAAACATATTATTTCATTTCATCTGGGTGATATGATTTAAAATGAGATTTAATTAATTTGCTGTGTAGTCTTACCACCAAATGATATTATAATGAGCATTAACTATCATAGTAGTTGTTGTTTGCAATGAAAATCATAAAACATTGATGAAAGAAATTGAGAAAGGCACTAAAACATGAGAGGGTATCTTCTTTGTATGGATTGAAAGTATTAATATTTTTAAATCATATTACTCGAAGAAAATAATCAATTCATTTAAATTCCTGAAATTTTAATGACATTTGAGAACTAGAACAAGAAATCACAAGATTTATAGGAATCCATAAAAGCTCAATCCTCCCTCAATATTAAACTCAAAGTTGAAGGCATTACCACTCTGGACTTTAAAGCATAGTAAAAAGTGAAGAACTTTTGCTAGTGGGCCAGGGACCAGAACTTGGAATGAGTGAGGAGGGCCAGGAGGGAGAGGGGACAGATAAAGAATGAAGATGTGCCGTATATATGTATAAACTGATAATGGTACCTGTAATATTATATACTCTAAATATGGACCGTTAAACAGTATTAATTTTAAAAAGAAATATTAACCAAAACATCATGGTGCTAGTGTAAAAACTGATGTATGTACAAAGGGAAGATTACAGAGAATCCAAAAGTAACTCTCTGTATCTACAGCCAACTGATTCATCTCCTTGCCAGTTAGAACAAACACTTGATAAACCAAACTGTCTTCAATAAATGATTCTAGGAGAAACAGATATTTGTACTAAGAGAAAAAACACAAGGTCTCTATCACCCACCGTATAAAAATTTCAAATCAAAATGGATCAAAAACTTAAAAGCTAAAATTATGGACCCACTTGTCAAAATAGGAAAACACAGGAATTATCTTTCAACTTAATAATTACTATCTCTATTTTAAATAGTTGTTATTAATAAGTTTTGAAACACATTTGAGGAATTCTCTTTTTCTCTTCTCTCTCTCTCTCTCTCTCTCTCTCTCTCTCTCTTTCTCTCTCTCTTTTTATGATATAACCTCCAAAGTGCCTGTAGTGAAGCAGAGATTGACAACCAGTATTGCACCATAAGGAAATTTGTGCATTGTAAATGAAATCATTGATAACATGAAGAGGCTACATATAATCTGATTTAAAATTGAAAAAGGTAGACTGGATGAGGTGGCACGCACCTATTATCCCAGTGCTTGGGAGGCTGAAGACAGGAGAATTATTACAAGTCCAATCTACACAGAGACCCTGGAGACCCTGTGCCAAATACATAAAAAATGAAAAAAGTTCTTAAATAGGTGTCTTTAAAATTATATTATAAAATATCTTTCTGTTTAAGGGTTTAAATGGTTTTAAACCATTTTTTAAAGGTTTAAAATCATTAATTATTGGAGAATGCAAATCAAAACTTCAATGAGGGCCAGCAAAATAGCTCAGTGGCTTAAAGTGCCTGTTTAGGCAGACACAAGGGCTGGGAGTTCAAACCCCTGGCCTGCAATTCTGGTTCCACCATGCGGGTTCACTGAGACAGTGAATGAGACTAGACATGATGGTAAGCACCTGTAATCTGAACACTTAGGAGGCTGTAAACAGGAGGATCACTACAAGCCCAATCTATTCAGGGAGACACTGGAGACCCTGTCCTAAATACAAACAAAACAAAAATAAAAACAGCAAATGCTAGCAAATGCAATTCCCATATATTTTTATATGGCTCATGGGAATTATGAATGATAGTAGTCATGACAGAAAATATTGAGCTTCCTTCAAAAACTAAAAGTAGGCTGGCCAAATACTTCAGGGGATTAAAGTACTTACAAACAGGTACAGGGGCTGGGGATTCGAACCCCAGGCCTGCTGTGTCAGCCCTGCATCCAGGGAGTACTGAAAGGGCCACTGAGAGTGGGTATGGTGGAGCACGCTTGTAATCTCAACTCTTGGGAGGCAGTAAAGAGGCGGATCACTGTGAATCCAATCTAATAATGAGAACCTGAATAGCCTGTAGACCCTACCTCTGCCCCCCCAAAATAAACAAAAACAAAAACAAGAAGACTAAAAATAGACCTCCTGTATGATCCAGTATTGAAATATGTGTTGGAGAGAAATGAATATTCAGCTGTTAATCTCTGCACTAACCACAATAATGAATGTACAGGATCAATTTAGAGGTCTGCTTTCAAGTACAGGGGTAAATAAAAGCATATGACTTATATGTGCTAAATATTTCAGACATACAATATGTATTTTGTAATTTGCAGGAATACTTATTTAGTGATATCTTAGTATAATTAAAATGCATAAATCAGGCATAGGAAGACAAATATGTTCTTTACTTCTTTATGGGGAAAATAAAACTAAAATGTTCTAAATACTACACTTCACAGAAGCAGAAAGACAATAGTGATCAGAAGATCCTGGAAAGAATATGAGCAACAGAGGGGTGGGTGGTGTAGATAGGATGATTCAGAGACACAAAGGTATATTGGAGAAGAGACGTACCTTTGGATATTTTACAGCTAAGTACAATATCTGTACCTAGCAACATAAATTATTTATTTGGCTATTTTGGTACCAGGGACTGAACTCAGGACCTTGTGCTTGCCAGGCGGGTGCTTATGCAGCTGAGAAATGCCTCTGACCCATTATATCAACATTTCAAAATATCAATTATAAAAGATTTCAAGTGTTCTGAGTATAGATTATTGATAACCATCTGTGTAGAATCAGCCTTCATAAATTTCATACATGTAATGAAATACCATATTGTACTCTATGTAAAATGAATATAAAATTATATTCTTCCCTTAAAATCTTATAATTAATCAACACATTTATTTGAGAAATCCCACTTAAAGACTAACTGCACAAGTATCAGAATAGATTTGACATTTTATTTTCCTGATTCCAAACCTATGTCTTGATATTCTTTTGAGCACATTTGTAGCTCTTACTCAGTGGAATGGCAATGACTCTAATATACATGAAGAACATCTGAACTTAAAAATATCACTGTGTGTCTCCAGATATATTATACCATAGAATGTTAGTCTACCTCATATATTATGATATCTCATATATTACAATTATCTGTCCCTGTCTACATGAATACTATAATAATCTTAGACTCTTGCTCCATGTGGGAGTGTGCATTAAAATCCAGAAGACAAAATTATACACAGAGAAGTAAAATACAAGGTAAAAACTTGTATGTATAACCTACTTAAGGGGACATGCATTAGTCACTATCTTAGCCAGGGTCGTAACCTAGGAGAGTTTGTCTGATAAATTAATTAAATTTTGAGTAGTGCTTTGGATTTAGCTAGCCAGAAAGGCTTCGGACCTTAATCCATGATGAGTAAGCTGCATTCTGAGAATCTAAGACAAGACGGCTTTTAACTTTCAAAAGAATGTCTCAATGACTGAGACAGAATCAAGAGGAGTTACTGTTTGTGAAGAGCCATAGTGAGGCTGCTGTTATTGTGTTTGTGTTGAGGCAGGAGGGCTAAAATGTAGCATTGGCAGAGGACACAGATTAGGAAATTGTCCATTATATTAATTTGGATTAAATTTTACCAAAAACAATTATACAAGGATTTGCAGAATAAGTTGCTAAATTGCCCTGGTTGGTTTGGAACTTCTAGTCTTCCTGCTTCAGCCTCCCAGAGAGAGGTAATGAGAATTCTGCTCTACCATTCATGGCTCTACTGTTCATTCACAATTAGCATGAGTGAACAAAGAAAAAAAATCAACTCCAGAATCTAAGAATTAATATATAGCAGAAACAAAGCACAAACCTAATTTTTCACATATGTGTATATTGAATTTGCATTATGAGCTAGAGATTTTGCTAAAGGAAGCAATCAGTGGATGGCCCAAGCCCATGCATTCACTCCTGTCATGGCCTAACCTGGGGCACAAAGGGGCATGTGCAGAAGGCGCATTTAGACAGTCATTCCTGATAGCTAGGAGTTTCTTGGCAGAAAGGCAAAATGGCCACAAATCCCAGTGTCCACAGTGCACAAGGCGACATTAATTCACCTTGTAATATGCTTGCCTCATAGTATAGAATGAAGCATGTGGTGTGAGAACCTGAAAGAGAAAATGGAATCTGAATGGTACAGTAGATAGTCAGGAAAGATAATGAACCTATTCAAAAGGAAAGAGTTACTGAGTTGAAGAGAAGAACAGGAGAGGGAGTGAGGAAAAGAGATTTATCAGTGTATGTAAGCAAGCAAGATTTACAGGAATGACTATCTGTACGGGCTCTATATGCGCCTTCTGCACATGGCTTTTTGTGCCCCAGGTTAAGCCATGAGAGGCGTGAATGCATGGTCTAGACAACTGTACTGTGCATTTCTGTTGGTCTATGGAAAAGAACAGATAATGCTTAATTTATTTTGTCTCCTTTTCTCAATTGTTTGTGCTTTTGTCTCTTCTAATTTCTTTTACATTTTTTTTCTTTTTTTGTTTCTTTCCATTTTGCACACATGTATCTGCTAACATGAGTAACTGGTTTGGAAGACAACACAATGTATTATGACAAACACTTTGAAACTCATATACCTTTGCTGAATGAAAATCTATACCACTTGTATTTTTCTCTGTTTTAATTATAATTTGTACTCTCTTATAAAAAACAAAGAAGACTGAATCATTACTAGTCATGAGACTGTGAGGCATGATGCACACCAAATACTTTAAAACATGAAACCAACACATGGTCATTTGGCAAGTGTAAGTCCACTGACTGAATGTCCTGTATGAAGCCCTCACAGAGCCTAGACAAGAACATCCATGATGCTGAATCACTGAGGTCAGATTAGAAGGAGAAGAGGTACCCATAATTCACAGTGATGAATATTTACATTAGCACTCTGAGAAATGATGCAGAAATATATTTATATTGTATGAAATGTGACAAAAAATACACTATATGTTTATTTTAAATAGAGTAATGACATTGTCATCAATCCTACTCAAAATAGTGTCTGTTTCAAACTAAATCCATTGGTCTTACCACTTTCTGAAACAGTTCTTCAAAGCCCTTTTTCAGTAGAGTTTTGTCTTTTTTTAAATTATTTTTTATTTTATTGAAGTACAAATATCAATCAGACAGTTTCAAGACATGTTAATAAGACAGATTCGATAAATTAATACATTGCAAACTGTTTTCATAATGCTTTGGTATCGTACAAGGTGCATACATGATATTATATTTACAGATATTATTTTAGCAGATGTCTCTTATCAGTAAACTAAGAGTGTAGCTGCTTACTTATTTTATACATGAATTATATCAGAAACTCAATAATTATTTTCCTAGTTGATGACTGTAGTACTAGAAGCCGACATAATATCCTTGTCCAACCACCATTAGTGCAGATCTTGCCTCTCATAGGACTACGTAGAAGCACAGCGTTATCTATCCCAACTGTAGAGTTTTGTCTTTGATTTTGTTTTCAGGAATCAAACTCAGGACCTTGTGCCTGCCAATCAGATACCTATGTTGCTGAGCTATGTCCTCTGCTCCTGAAAGTCCCCTTTCAAGTGTGTATCTATTTGCTTTGTCTTAGTTATGTCAATACCCTGAACTGATTCATAATGTTTAGATTTCATGCTCATTCTCACTTTGGGACAAAGCCAGAAATTGGACTGAGCCAGATCCAGTGAAAATGTATATTTCCATGGCAGATACTTAATAGCGTCATTTACATTTCTTTTTTATCACACACAACAAAAGCACTCACAAATACTTATAAAATTGCTCCAGAAAGTGACATGAATGAAGATGTAAGAGTGTTCACAGAGCTGGGCAGAGAGCTCAGTCTAGTAAGTGCTTAACTGGCAAGCACAAGGGCCTGAGTTAAATCACCAGTACTGCAGCAAAAAAAAAAAAAAAAGTGTTCAAAATCAGCAGAAATATTTTGAGTAGGATTACTGGCAGTGTGACTTTTACCCTAAGGATGTCAATTGAAAGACTAATAAAAGAAAATGATCATTTATTCTAGAAATTAATTATAAATATGAGAAAAACACAAAATATTTTATATGGTTAGAAGTTCAAACATATATCACTTGATAATTCATAATAATGAGTTAGTGGAGAATATATATTTTTTATAAAAGTGCCTTGAGCAGGGGATAAGCAGCATAAGCACTTGCCCAGCAATTGCAAGGTCCTGAGTTCGATCTCTGGTACAAAATGAAAACAACAAAGTGACTGTGTTAGATAGCAGATACTGACTAGAATATAGCACATCACAGTTGAAACACACCTGCTTTAGTTTTTTAAAAATTATCTATCTATCTATCTATCTATCTATCTATCTATCTATCTATCTATCTATCTATCTATCTGGGATTACAGGTGTGAACCACCATGCTCAGTTTCAGGGTTGGTTCAGTGCCTGGACTGGCATACATATGATAGCAGGGATGGAACCCAGGTCCTTGTGCTTCCCAGCCAGGGTGCTTAGACTGCTGAGCTATCTCTCCAGCCCTGATTGCCTTTAATGTAGCCAGCAAATCTTTGTTCGTAATTTCATCATGCAACTTCTCCTGAATCCACTAAATCTCATTTGATATATCTTTTTCTCATTGACATTGTTCTCTGCCTTATATTCCTCTCTCATCCTCTGTATACTACATATTCTTTTATTCTGCCCTTGACCTCAATTCCTCTCATGAAGTTACATCTAGTTATTGCATTTGACAATGACTTACCTGTTCAGAATGAGTTATATATTAATAGCTATTGTAACATTGATGTTCATGTTACAGCGTTTTAGGACTTAGGGAAAAAAATAAATTTCTAGACCTTGCAACATGCTAGAACTTGAAACCTTCACAGAACATAAGTGATTTTGTGAAGCAGTGACCATTCTTAATTTCTTTTGTATCTTTTTTTCTGTCTTCATTTCTTAGTTCAAAGAAATGAGCTTCAGAGAGGGTCAGAAAAGCTCAGAGTGAGTTTGGGCTGTCTGATTTCAGCCCAGACCTTCTGCACCCTTGGGCAGGGACAACCTCATCACTTTGGAATGCTTTCCTGGCTACACTTTACTCCTTCCCTCAGTCAGGTTGTCCTTCTTGATTCTTACAATCCCCACCCCTACTCCATTTATTGAGAGAGGCCTGGAAGCTCTCCCTGAGACAGGGGCCTACCCTATCAGAGACTGCCGATCCAGCCCAGTCACAGTTCTTCATTTTCCATCATAGTCACTTGTTTTCCAAAACATGAAGAAATAGGACAATAGACAAAAAACTATTATTTACCCCAACATTTTTTATTCATTTTCAGTACTCTATTTTAGTTCCCTGATTCCCCAAGATTTATTTCATGCAACAACTCCTCTCTGAAATTAAAATACCATAATTCTAAATGTGAATTGTAGATTGTTTCTATAACATAAAATAGATAAGATGGTATCATAAATTTTACCCACTGATCCAAGTGAAGATAGAGACCGCCTTGTAAAAGGAGCACTGTGGAAAAGCAGCAATGTTTTTTCTTAGTGCTGGTGCTTTGAATGCGGTTTGTCCCTCTACCTTTGGGTCCAACATGAAAAGACTGAAATTCAGTGGAGTTTTAAGAGGTTGATTATAGAGGAAGGTGGTGAGGTCATGGAGATCCTTACCTGGAAAGGACTAGAGCACTCTTGAAAGGGTAGGTTAAGTCTCAGGAAGGGATTTGTTGCAGTAACATTGTGTTGTTAGAAAGAGAGGTGACTGCCTGGAATCAGTCTCTTTTGCTTCCTCTGTGTGCCTTTTCTGTCCCTTGCACTTTCACTCTCCTCTAATACCATCACCCACAAAAGCGTTTCCTGTGAGCTGAACAGAAAATGATATCTAATTTTGGACTCTGCCTTCAGAGTCATGGAAACTACAAACAGCAACGAGACCATGATAATACAGTACTCACTAATTTCATCTGACATACCTGTTTTAATCTCAAGCATATCTCTTCCTTTCCTCTAGGACTATCATCTTGAAGTTTAAGTTTGAAATCAACTATCTCCTTATGCTTCTCATTGTTGTTAACAAACACAAACTTACAAGAATGAGCCAGTAATTGCTGTCATCTGTGTTTGCCTGGACCGATTATTCTTCACGAAGGAGGTGTTTGTCGGTCAGGCCTTCCCACGGGCTCACTGCAGATTCACTCCTTCTGTGTACATTTCTGCTTCTTTTAAATGAGAGCTGGCTATGGATTATTTGAGCTATTGAGTTGCAGATGGAAATGACATGTGTCACTTCTGGGCCGGAGAATTTAATAGGAAGTGTGAGACTTTACAGTATTCTTTCCCCCTACTGTGGAAGTCATGGACATTTATGGGATAGCAATCTGGATGTCATTCACTGAGTTGGGCACACAGTCCCCTGACAATCTACTTTAGACAAAAGGCATGAGCAATGTTAAAATCTCTCTTGTGTTAATTCTTTCCTGTGTATTTATCAAAATGTTTGTTTTTAATTTCTCAGCCATTCTGACAGGTAGTGAATTATGTTCATTACTGAATCCACCATAATATGGCACTTACCTCAGTGCTTGCATATGCTAGGCATTTAAGACATATTTGGAATTGAATTTATTTCTCACATTTTGTCATTGCTTGCTTAGTAAATGGTTATTTGATATACTAAATCCTTGGGAAAGCATGTCATATATTTTAAAAATACTATCAATACTCAAATATTTTAAGTGTCGTAGTTAATATCTTTATGATTTTAAATACAGGCTTATAAAATTTTTAGTCTGAATGAGAGTTTTTTTCTGTGAATTCTTTATTATTACCTTGTTACTTATTTGAAAAACTATCCAATGATCAAGGTTTATATTAAAACAAAATTGTGATACTCTTTTTTAGAAATAACAAAAAGAGCCCTGTTTTAAATAAAACATCTTACATGTTCATAGCTTTTATTAGATTTTAAGATAATCTATAGTGAAATCCAGACAAATTTAATGAAATATAACCCAATCCATACCCCAAACTTTTGCAGGATTATTTACCTTAAGGGGCCATTATATTGCAACTAAAAATTTCTATCTAAGTGTGAAGACACATAGGATACATGTGTACCTTTTAAAACAATCATGACAGCTGGGAATATAGCTCAGGGATACAGTAACTTCCTGGCAAGTGTGAAGTCATGAATTCAGTTCCTGGTACGAACAACAGATAAATAAAAATAAAAATGAAATAAATAAAACCATCCTGATGAAATTTATAATCAAGGGCGCCTGCTGGTTAGCACAGTTTTTTGGCTACCTGCTTATGCAAACGCAGTCAGGCTCATGCTACAATGATTCGATCTCCAGCCCCACATGCCTTACCAAACCTGCCTGTAAGGCAGCCTGAGCCAGCAAAAAAAAAAAAAAAAAAAAAAAAAAAAAAAAAAAAAAAAAAAAAAAAAAAAAAAAAAAAAAAAAAAAAAAAGAAAGAAAGAAAGAAAGAAAGAAAGAAAGAAAGAAAGAAAGAAAGAAAGAAAGAAAAATCCTTCTCAACTAGGGCCCACCAAATAGCTCCGTGGATTAAAGTACCTACAAGCAGGCACAGGCCCGGGGTTTTGGTCCCCCGACCTGTAGTGCTGGCCCCATCCCCAGGGTACACTAAAATGTGATTGAGACTGGGCATGATGGCACGTGCCTGTAATCTCAGCTCTTGGGAGGCTGGAAACAAGCAGATCATTATGAGTCCGATCTAGTAGTGAGACCCTGAGCGCCCTGTAGACGCTTTCCTAAAATACAGAATAAATAAATAAGAAATTTATAATCAAGTACTTAAATGAAACTCCATATGTTGTATGTGGAAGGTAAAAATCTCTGGAATGGAAGTACTGAGAATAATCACCACATTCACGATCCTATTGGGAAGACATTTCTTATCATAAAGAGTTCTATAGCATTTGAAATGTGAGGTTGAACATGCACTGTAAGGTTTATGAGGAGACTATGAATCTCAAGCGAATTCACTGCATGAGAAAAATGAATTTATTATCAAGAGCATAAAAAGAATCCATCATTCGAATGTTTAATACCTCCTGTTAAACCCAGTTAATAAATTGTATATCTCCTTTATGTGTTCTTCTAAAGTCCACAATGCATGACGTGTCTAACTTCTCCATTATAGTCCTTTTAGGGCTTTGCTTAGAAAATAAATAATTCACATGTATTCATTAAAAAAAAATCCACCCGAAATAGCCAACTTGACACCAGTGATTTCTCTAAGTTACTTGGTAAGAACACTGTAATGTGAAGGAGAATATGTTTTAAAGTGAAACATATGTCTCGTACAAAATCTTCTAAATCACAAAAGATCATAAATGTCACAGATAATGTGAAGGGTAGTGTTGAGACTTTTTCACTGCATCCTGAAGGATACATAAATGTGTTGTAGATATGTCACAAATATTATATAAATTATTATGTTTTGTACTTAATATGTAAAAAATGTGACTTTTAAAAGCCTCATACCTGAAAGGTCAGTGAGACTTAACTGACAATATTAGAAGGTTTTTGGCAAAATCCAATTAGCAGCAGCTTCATATTCTGAGAACATTCTGTTAAGGTTGATTAGAAGATAGAAAGGAAACAGATGATACTTCAGAAAGGTCCTTTCTTCCCTAATCTGTATGTACAATTTCCATGCTGGATAATGAAAACTTCATACATGAGACAGTGAAGGGATAAACCAGAACACATTTTCTTCCTTGAAAAGCACTACTTCAACAGCAAAGGAACAGACTGCAGAGGTCAGAAGGGTCCTGGAGCTAGACAGTATTTGTGAAGCCAAAGAACAGGTGTTAGTGTGAAAGAAATTCCCCATGGCCAAGTGATGGAAGCATAAGGAAACTATTCTGATGAATATGAAACATGTTAATTATTATTTACTTCTCATCATCATAAAATAGCATGTAACAAGCTTTTCTTTAACTGCATGTAGCTTTTGGGGTGTATAATTTCTCTGACAAATAACAAGTGCTAAAGCAAGTAAGAGGCAGGCAAGCCCTAGGAAAGGCACAAGGCACAATGACCACCCAGGATGAGTGCATGCTGTTGATCCGACACTGCAGCCTAATAAATGAAATTCACAAGATGAGAGGGAAAAAAACCCAGACTTTTAGCCCCTCAGGATGAAGCATACACCTTCCTCTAGAAACTCTGATATCTTCCATCAAAAAGCATAAGCAAAGCTGGTGACATTACATTCAGAAAGATGAAGGCGATGTCCATTCATTTCTGAGCTATATGACCCACACCAGGTGCACCTATTAAGTACCTTCTCTGTATATTAGTAATGGTATTATATTATAATCTTCATTTTATATGTTTTCTATCACTTTGACATAGTTGTTTTACTTCAAAGAAGAAATTTTATTATCTCTTTCAATCTCCAAAATCCAGTACATAAGCAAAAATGTATTTTTCACATATGTGTTTGTTCATTAGTATGGGTTAAATATATTTAAATATCTGTTTGATAAATTTTGATAGACATGAAAGCAAATACAGGGCATGTCACCATGTCTTGTATTCCAAGTGTTTTTATATTTCATATCATTTTGATCCAAAAAGACAAATTAAATATTAAATAAATAAGGAATGAATGCAAGAAGAGGAGACTGTTAAAATTGAAATCCAAAATTTATTGGGAACTAAAAATGTTATGTTTTTTCTGTGGTAACCTTTTAAAATTAAATTTTTACTCAAAAGGAAAATATCCAGCATATACTGGAAATAAAATCGTACTCAAAATGATGAGAGAAAATTTAAAGGAAGTTATATATATATATATATATATATATTCTCTAATGTATATATATATATATATATATATATATATATATTAGAATATTGAGCATAGCAATCAACATGACAGAATGACACTTATTTACTGTGCAATGTTCCCAAAGCAGTAACCAGTATTAGGAGAGTTTTATTGAACAGGATTAAGAGTCATTTATATTGCACGTTACAGAAAAAGAAATATCAACTGCACAAGAAAAAAAAAAAGAGATAATTTGATTTGCTATTGTACATTCAACAACTTCAGAATAAAACAAATTTTACAAAGTATAAATTCTACAAAGTGGGTTTATGTAAATAATATTCATATATTTTAGTTGAGAAATAAGTGTACATAATAAATAGACTTTAGAAATACAAACACAAACTCCAAGACATCAAGTACATAATTAGAACTAGGTAGAAACTAAATAGGCTGAAAACTAAGAAGGGATCTTATAGTGCCAGAAATTCTTCATTTAGAAATAGTGATAAAGATTGAGATATGCCAAGCCATATGTATGGGAATGGGAGATGACATAAATGGACCTCCATAGCATGCAGGTGCTTTGAGGTAAGGGACTTAATTCTTTGACCAAATAAGTTCTTTCTTTCCATTACTTTTTGTCCCAACCCCAAATGCTAGATGAGTACCCTAAGGTAAAATGAACTGGAGGAAATTTTATATTATACATTGATTGAAGGTGTAATGAAGTAGCACACAAAAAAGAGAGATTTGTAAAGGACTTAATCAGATTATTTGGAATTTGTTTTCCTGAACTTCCTCTATCTTCAAGAGGGAGCATTAGAAATAACTTAGAGGATTATAGGACTTGGAAGATGGAAGAGATGCCACAATAAAATGATAGCAGAAACAAGAAAGGATGGCATTGTGTGGTAAAGGAGTTTTGGAAGTACAGAAAACAATAGCATGTTATTCTTTAGGATTTAGGGTCAGCTAGGAGAAAAAAAGATCTAAAATAATACAAGAGAAAAGTGGTACATGATGGTATATAAGGAAAGAGTTAAAGCTGTGGAAACACACACACACACACACACACACACACCTTACTGTAATACAGTGATCAAAGAAATGCAGAGATGTTAGTCTCCATTCATTAAATCACTTGCCTTTAGTTACCAGAAAGACCTATATACCTTCACTTGAAGTGAACATTTTAGCAGTACTCTTTCCAAGTTTGATTATCTCTTTTCTTAACATTCCAAATTAAAACTTGATTTAGATTTCTTCAGGAACTAGAGCTGTGAAAGTTGGTAGTCAGATACAATAAAAGCTTTAGGTGACCCAGCTAGAAACTCATGTAAGGCAATCTGGGATATCTTATTTTGGACTAAGACTATACTTCTTATGCACTGGGATTAGTCTTCCAAATATTGCATCAATACCTATCAAAATCAGTAAATTAAACTTGAGATAAAAGATAGCATGATTAAAGCTGCATCAAATTTAAGATAGTTCTTTAAATTTCTAATATTTGAAAATGTACCTTGGGCCATTTGAATAGTTTGTTATATAAAACCTTCATTTGCAGGCATATTGGGTACAGGAGGTGCCAGTACTTATGCAGATCCTCTTAGACCAACTCCTTAGCTGGCTTTGCCAGCACATTCGGGAATTTATATGCAAAGAAAGCAGAAATGAGCAGAATGTACTGGAGCTAAAAAGATGCAAATGAAAGGGGATCATAAAATATACTCATATGGCTCCAGGGAAGCCCGCTTTGATTAAGGGGAAATGTCAGGGTTGTTGAGATCTTGCTCCTGTGTTAATGTTAAACTATTAGTGTGTGATTAGTAAAATGTTTAAGTAAAATTATCAAAACTTACTTTAGAGATGGATTTTTGATTGTCTAAGGCTAGAGGAACAGAGGTGTACACATTAAGGATTAATGCCTTTGATGTGTTTTTCTTCTGAAATCACTAATTACCATAGAGGTTTCATGAAGAAAAGTCAGATTTCTGACCTGATTTTCCCTTGTGTTAATGTAGCCCAGTAAAGGAGCAAAGCAGGGTAACATTTTGAAATAATATTCAATGTGCTTGTCTTCTAGGAAAGCTCTATACTTTCTTGTTAGGACTCTGCAAAGGAGATTAGGACTCTGCAAGGAGATAGATGAAGGCAGACACTACCTAGAAAATGATTTGTTTTTATAAGCAGAATACATTTATTGAGGGAGAGAAAGCTCCTGTCTGAGAGAGGGACAGGATGGGGGCCCCAGTGTCCCCAAGAAGCTATCTCTTCCAGGGACTTTTATAGTGTAAAACCATGTGGGGCTAAGGTGGAGAAAATGGGAACTTACTTAGGTGGATGTGGGGTGGGACAAAAGTATGGTCAGCCAATGAGATTACAAGCACTATTGCTCAGGTAAAATTGATTAGGCCAAGGACCAAATGGGAATATGAATCATGCAGCAAGGGGGCATGGTTATGGGACAGTTTCTCTTCCTGTTGGAGGTTGGACTAATGATTCATTTGGGCTCTTTCAAGGTGATTGATACCTATTTAGAATATCAATTCCTGATGCCCATCCCTAGGGAAGAATGTAGCTGTATTGGTTTCCTCTTTTGTCTTGAGGTCTGGCCCATATGGGAATGTCTGTCTCTTCCAAGTAGCAAAGCCACTTTGACTTCCATCTTGTCGCCTTGAGAGCCTGGCCCTGTCTGACTGACTATAGTATTTCTATCTAACTTGGCTGTCTGCAACGTTACTCCCTTTGAAGGAATAACCTGAACTGCAGCGAGAGAACCATGGGTGATGACTGCCCAGGCTTCCTCAGGCTAAAAGGGGTTGTAGGTGTTGACTGGCAGTTAGAAATACTCTCTAGAGGTAGAAAATGATTTTGAACAGTCAATATTCACCTTTGAGCTTCAAACGGAATGTGTCATGTTAGACTCTCTGGAAACAGATATTGAAAGAGAATTCAGCATGTGAGAGGAGTGTTAGAGATTCACACCTGCAGAAAAGTGAGCAGAATAGGGGTGGGGCAAAAGGAAACCTGAATGGTCTACAGGTTACAGGAAATCAAGAGTCTTCAAGTTGTATGCAAGCTGAGGCTGCTCCAGAACCTCAGGTAAAGCTGTAAGTCCCACTCTGAAGGAGAACGTGGCCACTCTGATTTGAATTTATATACTAGGTAAAACGTCAACTGCAAATTTTCCAGCTATGCCTTAGAGAAAAAGAGAAACAATTTCTTTGACATCCTAAAAGCAGGAATTTGCATATCAGTTATCTAAAATTAGAGAATTATTTTAGCACAAAATAAAATGTAAGGAACAATAGATATTTTGAACTGAAAGAAGTTGCCACACAGATGACAAAGTCCTTTGGTTATAGGGAGTATATATGAGGCCTATGACAACAGGAAATGGGATAAAATCATTCACCATACAGCTCAGAAATCTTGTAAAACGCACACAGTCTCAGCATTGGTACTGTTTCATGGTCAAATCCTTGAGACTCTGGGAAAATCTTTCATTTTAGTACCTGCATATTAGGAGATTTACAAGGGCTAGAGAAAGACATGGACTCACGACCTTTCTCACAGGGAGAAGCACACCCTGGCATCTATGATGAAGGCCGGTGATGCTTCTTCATTCTGAGAACAAAGAAGCACAAGTATGAGAATTACTGCATTTCTGCACACCTGGGAATGAGTAAGTCATTAACACAAACAGGGAAAAGACTGATAACAATCTTGTTCCTGGATAATAAAAATGTTAAAAGATCAAGAGCCCTTGCATTGAACCCAGGGTGATGGCTCAGTAGAATAAGCACTTCTCTGGCAAGCGCAAGGGTCCTAGTTGAATGTCTGGTTCTGCCAATATGAATAAATAAATAAATAAATAAATAAATAAATAAATCAAACAAGAACACTTGCATTCCTTGGTGAATCTGCCACAAGATCTCTGCATATACAAGGACCAAGCTATAAAATCTAGACCCTGTTACAAAACAAAGGACTTACAAAATCACAGAGTGAGGGCCAGGGAGCCATACCATGGGCAGTGACCAGATGACATCCCCAGAGCACCATGAGGATGTGTACTGTTCCCACTTCCCCTACTATCCACAAGACATGTAGCATTCACCTCCAAGACACCACCTTAGTGATCAGACAAGATTAAAGGTAGGACAGGAGCAGTCTTGGGAAGAAGAAATTCAGAAAGATGTAAAACTTACCTGGGAAAGGTAAGACACATTAAAAATGCTTTATAACATATTATCCAAATATTTTGAGGCAGGTGAAGAGTACAATTGGATTGTCCCAAATGGAAGTCACTAGTTACACATGGCTACAAAAATTAATTCATATTAGATTGAAGTTAAATAACTGAAGTTAATTAAAATTAAATAAAATTTAAAAACCATTTTCTCTTTTGTTCCAGTAACATTTTCAGTTTCATTGTCACATAACTTAATGGGTTCAATACTAGATAATTTAAATATGGAAACTTTTCACTGTAGAATGTCTATTGGGTATTACAGATTGAGTGAGATCATTCATTGACATATTTCTTTTTAATAATATATATATATATATATATATATATATATATATATATATATATATGAAACAATTGTTCAACCATGGATTGGCTAGGAAAGAACAAAGAAAATTAAGTAATTTCTGGTAAATCCAAATTTGTGTTTCCCCATGAATACATCATATTCAAATTGATCACAAAACTTTCTCTTTCGCTAATTATATTCTTCCCCGAATGTCACACATTTGTACAGATCCTAGTTGAATCATTCTCTTGATGAATGTCTTTATACTATGGTCCAAACTCAAGGCCTTAGTGCTTTTTTAAAAAACAATTTTCTGTATTTTAGGAAAGAATCTACAAGGTGTTCAGGCTCTTACCACTAGGTTGGACTCAGTGATTCTACTGAGTTTAGCTTCCCAATGCCTGGGATTACAGGTGTGCACCACCACACCCAGTCTCAATTGCTGTCTCAATGCATGCCAGGGGTGGGACTGGAATGGAAGGCCCAGAGATTGAACTCATTGTCCTTGTGCCTGCTTGCAAGGCAGTAATATTTAAGTGCATTTCAGGCACCTTTCCTTTAGGATGGTATTTTGCAGATTTTTCTACATAGCTGAATTTCATTTCCTTTAATGATTAATACTGCTGCTGTGTACATGTACCTGTTTTAATTATTTTATTAGCCAATGATAGTCACTTTAGTTTTTTTTTTTTTTTTTTCTTTTAGCTACTGGGAATAGTGTATGTATGAACATATGTGTACAGGTATTCATTTGAATCTAGAAATGAGACTGCTGGGTATATGGTAATTATAGTATCATTTTTTGAGGAATCCTGGAATTCTCCATGATGGCTGTATCAGTTTTCATTCACAATATCCTAAGGAAGCCTCTCTCTATACATTCTCACAAACATTATTTGTTTGTTTTGTTTATAAATGGTAGCTTTCCTTGAGGGTAGGATGTGATAGTAATCTGTACTTTCCCAATCACTGATAATTTTTAACTTTTTTTTTTCTTTTTGTACCTGAAATCAGTACTTTGCCCTTTCCAGGTTGACACTGAGCTGCTAAGTTCTCTCCCCAGCCCTAACTATTTTTCATATGCTTTCATTGCTCATTTCTATGTCTTCTTTTTTTCTTTTTTTGTGGAACTGGGGATTGAACTCATGCCCTTGCGCTTGTCAAGGAAGCGCTTATTCCACTGAGCCATCTCCCTGACCCCCCATTTTTATGTCTTCTTTAACACATGTCTAGTGAGATCTAAAGCTCTGATTTACTGTGGGAAAAAATAAACAATGTTAGCTTAAGGAAAATGCTTCTAATGGCATAACAATGAAATTATTATCAAACATTGATCCTTTCTACCAATCAAACATACATGTGAAGGCTTTCAAATATTATGTCATTTCCTCTTTATAATATGTTAGACATTGGTATGACTTTTACTATGGTCTGAGTGTTTTCCTCAGAAAAATTCATATGTTGAAATTCTAAATTGTCATTCATGGTATTAGAATGCAGAGACTTCAGCAGGTGATCAAGCGCTGGGGAGTGGAGAGTAATCTTCGTGTTCTCTTCTTGATGGGCTGAGGAGTCACTGAGGGTATTGGTAGATCTATGGGGGTGCCTTTGTGGGATGTGAAGGTGTGCCCTTGGAATAGAGATCTAGTCCCTGGCCTTTGTTTTGCAGATTCTGTTCTGGTCTTTTTCTGGATCAAAATGAACTAAGCCTTTGCACTGTCACACCACCTCACACCACAATCTAACTGCCATAGAAAAAGCCAACTACTGACCAACCCTCCTAAAAGGTAACCATGAGAAAACTTGAACCTTAGCTCCTTCAAGTCCTGGGTGTTGGTGCTGAGTCTCAGCCACGGGAAAGTGCGTGTGTGTGAATGCCACAAAGGGAGGCACGGTGCTTGTCTCTTCTTCCTTGTCAGGATGCAGCAAGAAGCCACTGTCTACAAAGGCAGCCCATCTTGGAAGCCACACTGGCTCCAGAAAAATAAATTTCTGGTGTTCACAAGTTAACCATTTCATGGTATTTTGTTATAGTAGGCTAAATGGAATTTTAAAATGCATATTTTACTTCGCTTATCTTATTAGGGCATAGTACATTAATTTGGGTTAATTTTCCAACTGGAACACTCAATCTAAAAGGAATCTTTATATTTTTAAACTGAAGTATACTATTGCTGAAATGTAGATGTGGAACACTCCAGTCCCTCATTTAATTTGCTGTTTTTTCTCATCAGGCCTAAGTAAATTCCCAGATGTGACTATTGCTTTTGATCTTTCAGAAAATGTTACTATTTTTCAAATAGGAAAAATAGGCACGATTTAACATTCAAACTCTTTCAATCAAAATAATGTCTAAGCAATTCACCAATTCTGTAAAATTAATTTATTACATTTATCTGAAGATTTGATATAAGATTTATATTAAAATTCCTTCATGTGTTTTCTTGCAGATGAATATTCAGTTTTTTTATGTATTAGCTGTTATGAAAAAATTCTATTTTGGATCTTTCTGTTCATGCCTTTGAATAAACATTATAAGCTAGACATACCCATGTTTATACCAGCATAAAATTCATATTTACTACATCATGAAGCAACCTGTACATCATATAAATGTGTAAGTATGAATGGTTATGGGAAATGCAGTCCATACACACAAGTGGGTCCATTTTGCCACAAAGAAAGACAAACTTGATCATTTGTATGAGAATAGATATACTTTGAGACCATAATGTTAAGGAAAATATCAGATACATAAGCTTAAGTATTTTATTGTTTTTCTCATATGAGAAAAATAAATTATAAATAAAAAGCAAAATAAATGTAGATGATGCAAAGTAGGAAGATAGATGTTTCTCAAATGGGAAAGGGATCATGGGGTATATGGAGAAGGAAGGAATGAAAGGAGAAGAGAAAGAAAGGGGAATTAAGATGCCCATGTCCAAAGGAATGTGAATGTTATGTGATGCTGACATGTAGAAAAGAAAAATTCCCTCTGGACATGAGAAGTTCACAGTAGTATAGTATAGGAATGTTTCTTTCTCTTTGCTACCTTCTTTATTATTTTGACTTTTCCTCAAATGTAAATAATTTTTTGTTATAATTTTCCATTTAAAAATTTTGGACCTCAATGTGTTTTAAAGTTTCTGCACATCAAAAAAAAAAAAAAATCACCAACAGAGCAAAAGAAAAAATCCATGAATTGGAAAAAAAACTTTAGCTTCCTTTTCCTCTGATGATGGACTTCTATTAAGAACATAAAAAGAATTTTAAAAAATCAGGTCACCAAAATTCAAAGACCCAGTCCAAAAATGAGCATCTGAAATTAATATGCACTTCTCAAGAGGAAATATACAAATACCAATAAATAAATGAAAAAATATTTAGCATCATTAGTCCTTCAAGAAATGCAAATTAAAATAATGCTGAGTTTTCATCTCATCTGAGAAAGAATGGCTGTCATCAAGAAGTCAGGGACAGGCTGTGTGGCAAAAGGAACCATTCTCCACTGCTGGTAGGAATGTAGATCAGTACAACCATTGTGGAAATCAGAATGGAAATTCCTCAAATATGTAGAATCCAAAGACCTATTCAAGCCAGCTTATTACCCTGCTGAGTATTTTTCCAGAAGAACTGAAAACACCATACCACAGCAATACATGTGTACCCATGTTTGTAGCAACCCAAATTGTCATAGCTAAAATTTGGAAACAACTCAAATACCCATCACCTGAGCAATGGATAAAATCATGTGATATTTTTACACAATAGAGTATTACTCAGCTATCAAAATGTTAAACTTGAGGCTTTTATAGATAAATGAATGCAACTAGAGACCATAGTCATAAGTGAAATAAATCAGAACTACATGTGTAAACAGATAGGTTCTGGCCCTAGTATGAATCCCTGCACTCTTGTGGTAGCCGTCTAATATGGCCGAAGCCCTTAAAACAACAGCTTGTGTTCCCAGAGGCCACCTCCACACTCCTTCTCCAACCCAATCCCACCACCTCAGTTTTCCCACAGTGAGCTCCTCAGATTTATCTGAACAACTCCCTCAGACTCCACCCCTGGCAAAAGGCCATAAAAGCCTCAGCCTCCCTTTGCTCCAACTCAGAAAATCCCTTATCATCCCTAAATTCTCTCCATGTTTTCAAAGATAATGAAATCCTTTTCCCTTTTTCTTTCTGCATCTTTCTCTGCTGCTACACTATCAAAAACCTATCATAAACATCATATTGTCTCTCTATAGCATCCTATCTACTTAAAACCTGGAAGAGTAATAGAATATGGAAGATACAATAGATATTGTGAAAAGAAAACAAACTGTTGAAAGGGATGCATCAACTGCTATGAGGGAAAGGAGAAAAAAATGAGAAGGAAGAGAAAAACAAATATTTATGTATATGCAAAGGATTGCTTGGGAAATTGTAGTGCTGATTTTTGCTGGTTGATTGAAAAGAGAAGTTAATGCTTAAACTTTTTTCTCTCTCTTCTTCTTAACTTTTTGACCAACTTAAATGTCTATATCTTGTAATCTGAACATGTAATTTAAAGACAACTACCGACCTGGCGAGATAGCTCAGTGGAATAAGTGCTTGCCTGACAAGTACAAGGTCCTGAGTTTGATCCCTGGTACCACCAAAAAAATAAATAAATAAACATAAATAAAAAGAAGAAATAAGGACAACTATATGCAGTATAACTACCATTGTTGAACTCTTATCATTTTGTTTAGTGAAATTCTGTATCATTTCTATTTATTTTTTAATATTTTTATTCTCTTAAAAAGGTAAAATAAAACATTTAATGATGGTAAAATATTTGTTCATTTTGTTATATGATAAAAATTTAGCTGAATAATTATTCTCACAGTGGAATGTGATAACATTGCATTATTTGCCATTAATCAAACCAAAAGTAAAATAAATCAAATTATACCAATATGTGCCCCTTATAATGAAATGAATTTTTCAACTTACTTTCCCAGTTGGATAATATTATGTATATAAGTTTATGCTTTCCAAAGTTAATAACTCTACCACTAAACACATTCAATAGTTTAAGAATCCTATATCTACAATGTGGCATTTGATGTATTTCAAAGTTACATAGAAGTAACAATCATCATTTATCTTCAATTTTCCCCAATAGGCCTATTTTTCACATGTGTACCTTGCTGCTAATACAACTTTCAATCTAGTAATTGTTGAGGCTTTCAGTGTTCACCTTTTAAACTCTCCTTTTCTACTTTCCCGGATAGCATCTCATCTATTTAAAGCATATATTCCATATTGAAAGCGATGTTCCCGAGTTTAGCATTCTCATCATCTTCCCTGTTCTTTCTTTAGCCCAAATAACCATCCCTGCACACTTCAAGGTCTGCATCTTCCACTATGTATCATTCTTCCTCTGATCTTGTCCCATTCTCTTTCCTCTATGGACCCATAAAAAAGTAAATCCAACCATATTTTGCCAGCTGCTAAAATCATCTCCTTGCCTTCCTACGTGGAATACAGGCCAACACTCCTGAGCCCCCAAGGCCCTGATTGCTCTTTGCAATACCAACAAACATCCTGGACTTTTCACTGGAGTCTGAAAGGATTGGAATTTTTCCACTGGAATAGGTTTAACCTGCTGAGTCACTGTTTAGTTTTCAATTCCCTGTAGGAAACACACAATTTTTATCTATAAGTATTTAAATTTTGGTTCTTTATTATTAGGTATTAAGGAGGGTTTTAAATAATGTACACTTACATAGGGAACAACTTAAACTCTTACAGTCTATGGGAAATTTGAACATCAAAAATTAATGGAAATTATAGAATATAAATTCCTTTAGCAAAACTGAGAAAGAAAGGAGGAGAAAGGAAGGGAAAAGAAAGAAAGAATGAAGTTAGAAAAAAAGAAGAAATGCTTCATTAAGCAGAAAATCAATAATAATAAAGGATGAAGGTTTAGAAAAGTTATCATTTTTCATTTACTAACATAAAAGCTATTTATAGGCTAAGGAGAAAGCTCAGTACAATAAGTGCTTGCCTGGCAAGTGTGAAGTCCTGAGTTCAATCCCTGATATTGCAAAACAAAACAAAACAAAACAAAAAATACAATAAAAATTATTTATGGGCTGGGAAGATGGCTCAGTAGAATAAATGATTCCCTCGCAAGTGTAAGAGCCTGAGTCAATCCCTGGTTCTGCCATAAATAAATAAATAATTGAAGAGATTTATGTCAAGAATCAGATGAATGCTAAATCTGGGAATAAATAAAGATAAGGAGTGAGACTTACACTGTTTTGATGTATTTTTACCACAAATTTCTTGTCAGTTGCAAATGCTAAAAATAGTAATTTTGGAATGAAGGAGATTCACAAGCATTGAGGTATTGAAGCTGATATTACAAAAGGACAAAATACATATTACATTTATTTTTTGCATCATTTATTAATAAATATGATGCAGGCTTCTGCTACTCTAAAGAAACATTAAACTGAGAAACAGCCACAAAAACCTGGCACATGTTCTAAAAAAGTAATTGAACATGATACAGAGAAATCTGAAGAATCTTTACTGTAGTATTAAAGAGCAAATATACCTGATGAAAACCCATGAAAGTGAACCTAAATAGATTACTTGATAGTGAAAATACAGTAATATATATTATGAAAGTTAATAAGCTTTTATCATATAGGATAGATTACAGTATATGCTCTATCAAAATTAAATTTCATGATTGAATCTTTGTTTCATGATCACACAAGAATCATGTTAGTTGTAGAAGTAACATACAATGGTACCTCAGGTAAAGTGAAAAGCCTGTGTATGGGTAACTGAAATGATCCTGACATATGTGTGTTGGGCTAACTATGAATTTCAAAGGTTTTCTTTGATGTCAACTTAAAGTTTAACTTTTTATTCACTTGAATCACACTTCACATTCTATCTACCTCTTCATGGATAGAGTTCTGGTAACTCAGTGAATCTAAGGCATGTTCTAAGAAAAATGTTTCCGTAATAAAATGATTGATATATGAGAGAGGTGAATGAAAATCTACCTGTGTATTGCAGCCAAACATATGGCAACCACCTGAAAAACAGGTCAAGAAAATAATCGCAAGTTTGACTACTACAAGAACTTTAAAACTATTAGTATTACCTTCTAGCCTATAAAAATAATGAAAGCTGAGAAAACTGTACAGTAAATATTTTTCTGGCTTTTCATGCAACTTTATAGCCTTTTGGTGATAACTTCAAAGAAATTGTTTTATGAATTTTGTGATTATTAAAATGCTTTATCAGTCACAGATGAAATTCAGCTTTTCAACTGAAACTGCTAAGTGGTTGATTTATTAACTGCGTTGAATATTATACAATGCTAAATTTTGATTTGAAATATAGCAAGTGATAATTAAAATATATATTCATTGGAGATTAGGCACTCTTGTTTTTAGTGAGAACTACACAATATGTTTAACTAAACTACACACATCAGATTGATTTTTTTTATTAAAGAAATAATACAATACTTACTTCACAAGCATGAATAAACACCAGGTACACTATAGTAAATGCTGATTGTTATGGATTTTCCTTGAAACTTCCAAACAGAGCACAAAACAACACAGATAAACAAGCAGATTCTCAGAGAGAGAGATCACTTGATGAGATTAGAGACCCAAGGAAAATACCTCCCCTAACATTCAGAGGTCTTTCTACATACTTCATTCTGGAGAAAGGCAGTATTATATTCAATGCTCTGGAAAAACATGAAATGCTGTTTTTGCAAACTTAGAAATTATCCTCATTTTATATCACAAAATCTAAGCTTTTAGGAAATTTGGACAAATTGGAAAATATCTACAGAGCATTGCTTTTGGTTTTCATGAAAACACTGATGTATTAAGAGTGAGGAATTAAAACAATTGTTTTCCACCAAATATATAATGCTACTTTTCAAAATGCTTAGGCTTAGCATAAAGTAATATTTATACACTAAGTGCTTTGCTTCCTTAATATTTAACCCCAGACATTTTTCATTTTTCCTAATGAAATTCAATCATTATGCTCCTCATCAAAACATGGCTTCACAGAAGACATCTGAGATTCTACATAAATTTTATTCATTGTTTTTTCTCAGATATATGAAGCTTTAGTTTGCCAATGGAAAACAAATAGTCTTCAGTTTCAAAGGCTCTGGGTGTAAGGCAGTGGTAGAACTGTACTGAACACATGATGACCTGGGTTCAAATCCTAGTGCCAGAGGACAAAAGGGAGAGAAAGAAAAGGAATCAAGCTTTTCAGATTGCATATATTAAGTAGTTCATGCTTACGTGCTTGTATATAAATGATGCATCTGACAAAACATATTTCTCCTGTGTTATAAAAATAATACCGATAGTACAAGTTAGCTGAAGGCTAAAGAAATAATGTACATACACTAGATAGGAGCAAAAGTAATCTTTTTCAAACTGAGAGAATAATACGCTTACCAAAACAGAAATAATAAATTCATTCCATAATTTATATTTTTAGACTATAAAACACAATCATTGATAGCAAGTAATAAATCAATTACTCTTTAAAATGTTCTTTAATTAATCTTGTCTTTCATTTAGAGTTAAATTCAACATGACTGAAAGTGTTAGCCGTGGGGCTGCACCTGTGTTTCGCAGTACTCAGGAGGTTGAGACAGGTGATTTGCTGTGAGTCGGGGGCCAGCCTGTGGCACATGGTGAGCCCAGGCTAGCCTAAGCTACATAAGGAGACCCTGTCTTGTTAAAAAAATAAAATAAAATAAAATAAAAACCTAAAACCATGACATTTACTTTGAGCCTATGATCTCCTCTTGATATTTACATAATTTTGAGAATTAAGTATGATTAGGTTGTTTGCACTGTTGAAATGCAATATTTAAGGTGGTAGAAGAAATGCTTTTCTCAGTTCACTCCTATAATTAAGTGCCTGTGAGAGGATACATACTTAAAATTAATAAGTTATAAAAATTTGGAATATCAAAAAATTTAGAATATATCATATTTTTGCTCTATTGGCTTACAGATCTCTACCATCTTCTAACTTATTTAAAGGAATACATTGATTTGAACAAGGAAATTTTGAATTCAACTTTCGTTCACTTTGGAATTCAACTTGAAGTTTAGAACTGCTATATTAGAAACATGTAAAAAAAAATCACTTAACTGGGAAACACCATATTCTTCTTCACATGATTTTAAGTAGTTTATTACCTGTTATGGAAGGTACTGTCTTTCGCATGTAAGCATTCTTCCTATGTAAAGGTTAATATTGAATATGAAGATATTGCATCATATTTATCGACAGTGTATTTAAGATCAGAGTTAATAAAATAATATTGCTGATAAAAAGCCAAAGAATCTGTGTTGATAAATATTTCTCATTTACAAGTTTGCATAAAAATTAAGCAAAAACGATGAAGTTCTTCTCCAAACGCGGTTAAACAACCAGACATAAGCCAGTAGGCTATAAAACCTTAAGGATTAAAGGTGAACTTGATATTCAAAGCAAAATTTAGAAGAGTATATGTGCGTTCTGATTTACAAATATAGGGCACAGGGTTTTTATTTATTATTAATGCTGAGTTAAATAAATATGCAGATCATTATTTTTGCCACTCTTTCACAACAATATATAATTATTTTCCAAAACTCCTAGCCTCCTTTTTATACTAGAAATTCATCAGTTATTTAAAGATTCAAATGATCAGTTACTTAATGGTGATGATAAATTCAAAGAATGGAACACAAGCACTACTACATGGAAAGAGTGAGGCAGAGACAATGATTGGGCTTCCATTTAACCCAGATGTAGTCATCAGACCCTGGATTTGTCCAATGTTTTGTGACTAAGTAATGCATTGGAAAATTGCAAAAGGGTAGCTTTGCATACGTGCTAGTAAAGTTGACTGAAAATGATTCATGGAGGCAGAGCTGCCTCCAAAAGAGAAATAGATTACAGAACGTCATGTCATACATACCACCTAGCAGAGTAGTTATATATTTAGTGCCTCTATATCTCATGATAATACCAATATCAAAGTATATTATTTTTTTACTCTCTTTTTAAATTATTTATTTATTTGGAGCAGGATCTCACTGTAAGCACAGCATGTCGTAGTGCAGATTGAAACCAGGTCCTTGCACACAGTAGGCAGGTGCCTAGACCGTGGAATTTCTCTCGAGTCTTTGTTATTCTTTCTTTTTGGTGGAACCATGGATCAAACTGAGGCCTTTGAGTTTACCAGGGAAGCACATATTCTACTGAGCCATCTCCCCTGCCCCTTTTGTTTCTCTTAAATAGCACAAGAAAAGAATGATTTTTATTTTTTTAAATATATTTTAGTACGGGGTCTACAAGGTCTC